>JABLTG010000054.1:0-94120 GCA_016618085.1 Neovahlkampfia damariscottae
ATCACTTTTGGCATTCTGTAATCTTTCTTCAGCTATAGAAAATGCTTTAGGTGATTTGTTGAATTCGGAAAAACTTCCAGTTCCAACCAAATTAAGTGAAATTTTGGACCTGAAAAAATTAACAGAACTATTGGGCGAAGATATTATTTTTCTGTTGAAACTAATGATAGGACCTTTAAATGGATTAAATTTAAGAAATATATGCCTTCATGGATTTATCTCAACAAAGGAATTTCCCTCATGTTATACTGTTTTTTTGATGGTGTTGGTCTTAACAATATCAAATAAGATATTATCAATTGAATCGAGAGAAATGAAGAATTTTACTCTTGAAGGAATCATTTTTCCAAAAATTCAGAAACCTGATCACAAGGAGCTCAGAATCTTTTTAAGAGAATCTTTATTTGTTGTTCCAGGAAGAGTGGAAGGTTGGATGGAATCAATTGGAGATTTTTTTGATGGAAATCACAAAGATTGTTTAATTATGCTTTTTCCATTGATAGAACATGGAATAAGAAGAATATTTGTCGTTGTAAATGAATGTCCAGATAAAATGGTAACTGCTGGTAAAATAAAAATAATTAACATCAAATATGATACAGAAAAAGATACATTATATACGACAATGGATATTTTATTGTCATTAAATGTTGGAACTTCGCCAAATAGAATATTTGATGAAATTGGGATTGAAGCTAGCAATGCAATGTTTGATTTGTATATTTGGAATGAGGGTGAAAGATTGAGAGATTTTATTTCACATGGATGCGTCAATTTTATTTCTGATGAGAATGCCATTAATGTGATATTGATTGCTCTTGGAATTTGCGTGCAATATCACTTGAAAAACAACAATGATTCTTCATTTTTCAACAATTTACCAGATATTGCGAAAATCAGTTTTGATTTTTTGAGAAATTATAAATCCCTCTATCATCCAAGAAACATCTTGGAAAAGAAAATCCTTTCATTCCAAACAGATTTATTAGATTTTGAAAAACTTGTGAAAGTATCACGAAATCAAGACATAAAATTGGATGTAGAAGTTGATATGAATGAAGATTTTGAGTTCGAAATTGATTATTTATTGAATAATTTGTTGAAAGAAGACTTGAAAATCAAAGAGAAATTGCATCCAGTTAATTTATCGGAAAAGGATTTGAACAAATTTGTTGTTTTAAAATCTGTAATAGAACACTTAAAAGAAATGATTTTACAATTTCAAGAGCAATACAAACAACTTTTTGAAAAGGTCATTGAAAGAACAGCATGGAAAAGACATCGAAAATATTTCAAATTCCTGCAAATTTACTTGACCATATTTCGAAAAATTATTCAAATTTTTTATTATTTTCTGGTCATAGATTTACAAAAGGGTTATGATCAACACGTTTTTGTGTTTGATGTGACAGGATCAATGTTGGCATGCCTGAAAAAGATGGAATATAAAAAAATGTTAGAAAGTAAAATTCAATGAAATTCTGAATTATTTATTTAGTTTTTGGTTGTTTTATTGGTACTAAAACATTGGAAATACAAGGAATATCACAAAAATCTCGTCTTAAATTTAAAAATATACAAATAATAGAATTCACAAATTAAATCACTTTCAAAAAAAAAATCATCACTGGGAATTGATAATTTCTATCTTTGGGAATGTTTAATGGATATTTTAATCATTTTTTACAATTACTTCTGTCAACTTTGATTGATAAATCAGATTTTTTCCACAGACCAATCAGAACCTTATTTATCAAAAAACAGTTTTCCATGTTGTATCGTGGACTCTTGTTTTTCACTCTCATTGCAACTTGCTTTACTTTTCAATTTGACAGAATCTTTTCATCCAACATGGTATTCCAACATGGTGTTGAAACTAATTTTATCTTTGGTACTTCACTTGGAAATTCAGTCCAAGTGAAAATGAATGGAATTCAAACTGAAGGAAAAGTTACCAATGGGAAATTTAGAATTAAATTACCAAAACTTACACCAGGAGGACCTTATACCATTGAAGCTACAGAGGTTCCAACACAAAAAAGAATTTCACTTACAAATGTGTTAATGGGTGATGTGTACTTTTGTTCAGGACAAAGTTTATTTTTTTTCTTTTTTAAAATTTTTTAAAAGGTAATATGGCATGGCCTATTTCTAGAACATGGAAATTTGAACAAGTTGTTCGTGATTCAGAAAAGTATCCAAACATTAGATTTTTAGTTCATCGTGCTAATGCAAAAGTTCAATGGAAAGTTACTTCACCACAAACAACAGCTGGAAATTCTGCTGTTTGTTATTTCTTTGCTCTTGAATTGCACAAAAAACTCAATATTCCAATTGGAACTATCTCTTCATCGGTTGGTGGAACTCCTATTGAATTTTGGATGACAAAAAAAAGTGCTGAAGATTGTAAAAGTTCTAGACCAGGTGGTAGTTTATATAATTCCATGTTGGTTCCTTTTGCTGATGTTACTTTCAGAGGCTTTCACTGGTATCAAGGAGAATCCGTAAACCAAAAAATTGATATAACTTTTTAGAACGCTGGACAATATCAAAAATATAATTGTCAATTGAAAGGTCTTTTAAAAGATATAAGATCATTATTCTCACATTATAACTTTTTATTCACATTGGTTCAACTTGCAGGTTATGAAAGAGGTGAATTTCGTCCAATTCGATTGGTAATGGAAAAAGCATTGAAAGAATTACCGAAATCAGGTATGGCCACAGCCATTGATTTGGGAGAGATGCAAGATATTCATCCAAGAAAAAAAGATGAACTTGGAAGAAGAATTCAATTGGTCACATCTGCACTGGAATACAAAGAAAATATTGAATACAAAGGACCAATATTAAAATCAGTTGGTATTGGAAGAAAGAATAATAGTACTAAATTTACCGTCTCCTTTGAAATTTTTGGTGGGAGATCAGTTGGATTAAGTTTACAAGAAAGTACTTTTTGTTCAACTTGTTGCAACTCTACAAAGACGTTGTTCATGATTATTACAGACAATGCCAAAGTTTATCATCCATCATTTTTAAGATTTGAAAATAATTCTGTTCATTTTACAATTCCAATCCCAGACAAAGAGAAAATAGTTGAATATAGATATGGATGGGAAAAATATTCTCAATGTGTTATTGTTAGCAAAGATTTTAAATTACCAATCACATCTTTTGTCAGAAAATTAAATCAATAAACTTTTCTGTTTGGGTATAAATTGTGTTAATTCGTTCAAAAAAGCATGTGATGGAGTTTAAAACTTCAAAGAACCAATCAAAAATTAACGAGTTGTTTTTAAAATGAATGATGATGAAAAAAAGTGGAGCAAAGAACTAGATGAAACAGCTGCTAATATTCAAAAAGAACTCGATTCTGATGAATATAAATTCTATTCAGAAAAGAATGGTTGCAAAGTATATCAAAAAGCGACTTCACCAACTATACGTTGGAAATCAACCATTGAAATGAATTTTCCAGCTAAAAAAATAATGGACACATTTATTTCAGAAGATATGAAAGTTAAAAAAGCTTATGACGTTGATGTGTGTGAAAAATATGACTTCAAGGTAAATAAAAGATAAAATATAAATTATCATCAGAAAGTTGACAAAGAAACACATTTTAACCTTACTTACGCAAAGTATTCCACTCCTACTTTCGTTTCAAATCGAGACTTTGTTTATTGTTCAAAAATCTATGAAACAGAAAAAGTGATGTATATTATTTGTCGTAGTATTAATGTTGATGGATTTAAAGAACCAAATGAAACTGGATGTGTCAGAGCATCTTTAATTTATATTTTATTTTATATTGAAAAAATCAGTGATGAAAAATCATATGTAACTTATTTCACACAAACTGAACCAGGTAAAAGTTTATTTTATTTTTGATTATGAAAAGGTGGATGGATGCCAACTTGGGCTTTCAATCAACTCACTGAAAATCAAGCTTATTTACCAATGAGACTCGCAAAATTTTTAGAAGATTCAAAATAAATTTTTTATTCAAAATTCCAATTTAATTGACGAAAGAATGTGGTGAATTGGATCTCAACTCATGAGTTTTTGTCCACTGAAGTGTTATTCATGAAACATGAAGAAAATTCTAAAAAAGAAATTCTTCATAAATTGACTTTTTTGATAGAAAAAGCAAATTTTAATTTTTGTCAAATATCTGAACAAGAAGTAAGTTGGATTTATCACTTTTAAAGATAAATTTTGGTAAAGAAAATCTAAATTGTGAAATAATTTTATTTATGAAATGATTTGAACACAACGAACTGAACCAGAATGGTCATTTAATTTATGTGATATTTGATTTGTTTTTAAACTCCAAACTAGAACACAACCATCATCTGTGCCTGCAAATAAATTTCCATTTTTGGTTGGACACAAAGATGTCAATCTTTTTTTGTTTCCTTTTAATTCATTCTTTTGAACTGAATCCAAATTTCTAATATCCCAAACATGCACAACTGGATCTCTGGTATTCCAAAAGATATTATCATCCAATAATTTCATACAATTGACAGCAGATACCTTTTTATCCAAGTCTAATTTCCGAATCAATTTTGTTGTTTTCATGTCCCAAATAAACATGTGTTTACCAGAACCTGAGGAAACAAGAATGTTCTTGATCGAATCATATTGAATATCATTCACAGATCCAAAACTTAAGTGTCCATCAATATCTGAGAGTAATTTACTTGTTTCAATATCCCAAATTTTGATCAATGAATCAAATGAACCAGAAACTATTTTTTTATCAACCAATTGAACACAATTGACACCTTTGCTATGCCCAATTAGTGTATGTTTCAAATTTTGATTTTTGAAATCCCAAATTTCCACTTCATTTTTTCTTCCATTAATCAATACACTATCATCAAAATCTAAACAATCAACACTTCCTCTTCCTTCCAATGTATATTCAACAGATGAAGTAGCCAAACTCCAATTTAAGATTTTACCCCTTTAAAAGATGTCAATGAAAAACAGTTTAATTACTCTTCTGTTCCTGTGAAACCTGAATTGCCTGCAAATTTCAATGATTGAACTTTTGAGAATTTATTTTTCCCTGCAATATCTTTTTTATTATTTGAGTTCAATTCCCAAATAACTAATTCTCCTTTAAATCCACCAAATCCTGCACTGATTGAAATTTCACCTTTGAGTTTTGTATCTTTCAAATTTGCTTGAAGTAAATCTTCTAATTCATAAATTGAAGTTGTCATATCTGCACCTTCTAAAATTGCATCTGTGAGTTTGATACCACTCAATTCACTATTTGATAAAATGACATTCTTCAAATTAGCTCCTGAAAGATCCCATTTCTTCAAATCACTTGAAGACCAATCAGAACCTTCAAAATCGCAAAACTTGACACCTGAAAAGTTAGCCTTTGGGTATATCTTACTTGCAGATTTTCTTAAATCTTCTAATTTATATGATGCTTGTTTGAAATTTGATCCAGTAAAATCAGCATTTGTAAATTCTGAATTTGTGAATGAAACTTGTTGGAATTGACAATTTTTGAATGTACCATCTGTAAATATTATATCTGTCAAATTGGAACTTGTAAAATCAATAGATTCCACTTTACAATTTGTCCAATCAAATCCAGACAAATTTGAAGAATAAAATGTTGAATTGCAGCCTTCAAGTTGGAATATAGTTTTAGTCAAATCTGTAACAAAGTGTTAATTGAAGAAATATTCAATTTTTTACCTGATTTTATGAATTTTGATTGATTTAAATTGCATTGTTCTAAATTTGCAGATTTTAGTGAGCATGACTGAAATTCAGCATTTTCAAATGAACTACCTTCAAAATCTGTTTCATCAAACAAACAATTCAAGAATTTGCATCCATTTAAGTTACATTTTTTAAATGATTTTTCTGACAAATCAATATCAGTAATAACGCATGAGTTAAAAGCACATTCTTTTTTTAATAAATATTCAAAATCTATTTTTGTTGACAAGAATTCAGTTAATTCGAATGTTGATTTATCATATTCACATGATTCAAAAGTACATGAGTTCATGACACTATCTTTAAATTCAATTTCAAAAAATTGACATTCGACAAAATTGCATGACTCAAATTTGAATTGGATGAATTTTGCTTTGGAAAAATTGATCTTTTCAAAAGTAAAGTTCTTAATTGTACAATCTTTAAATGAAGTCTCTAATAAATTTGTTAATAAAGAAAAAATGAAAAACTTTGCAAATCCGAATCAATGAATTTTCCATTTTCGAAGTTTGTTTTGATGAATTGACAATCTGACATGTCAGTTTTAATGAAATCATTTGTATTGAATACTGATAATTCAAATAATGAATTTTTGAATTGAATTTCTTTCATAGAAGCAGCATTGAAATTTGTATTTTTGAAGATACAATTTCTTGAATTGGTTTTGTCCATTAAACTCTAAAAAATATGTTAAAATGACAATATAACATACTTTTCTAAATGAACATTCATAAAACTCTGTCATTTCTAATTTACAAAGCCTGAGGTCTGAGAGATCAAATTGAGCAAGTTTGAATTCTAATCTTGATAAATTATTACCGGCTAAACAAATTCCTTTGATTTTCAATGGTGTTCCTTCTTCAGTACTTAAAATCAATGAAATAATTTGCTTTCTATCCAAATCCTGTTTTGCGAAAGGATTATCTTCAATAAATTGCACAAGTTCTTTCAAGTTATAATATTCAGCTTCTTCAATAATACCCTGAAAAAAAAGTTGTTAGACTGAAGTATCTATTAAATACCTCCTTGATATCAAACTCCTTGATGAACATTTTTTTGTATCGTAGAAAATTTAACACATGCTCAAAATACTCTTCATGTGAAATGTTAAAAAAAAAAATAAAACTTACTTGGTGATCTATCAATTAAATAAACAAATTCTTTCTCCTTTTTTATCACTCCATCCGTTTGAAAATCAGATTTCAACATTTCTTTTCTGTGATTAAAAAATTAATTTTCTAAGAAAAAAGTATACAGTATAGAATCATCCGGTGATTTTTCCAAAGTTTTTTTAGTTGTTGAAAAAGTTTTCCCACCAACGTTTAAAGTTATCCAGTTGAACTTTTCTTCTGACATTTCTTCTGAGAAACAAAAAAGAAAACCGTTACAAAAAAACAAAATGAACCAATCAACAACTGTAAGTCTAATTATAAACTTTGTAAAAGTTTTATTTCCAAACATAAATAGTGATTTGTACTCCAGTTTTCAAAAATGCTTTTTCAATTAAATCTTTGACATAAGTCCAATTTAATCTATCTAAACCACATGCGATTACAGGCATGGATAAAGTTTTTACTTGATACTTGATGCATAGTTGAGACATTTCACACAAGGAAGACCATAGGTTTTCATATGAAGGAATATTGAAATAATTTTCTTTTGTAATTAAATAAAAAATGCATCTATCTTTTAATTGAAGAAAAGCCACTTCTCCAGGTGATTTTTTTTGGGATTTCAATTCGTCAACACCTCCAAAATTCTTGACAAAACCTACTGCAACTCCTAAAATTGGATGTCAATTTTTTCTTTTTTTAACCTTTTGACATTGCTAAATCCTTTGATACACAGTGAGCAAGTGAATCTTTTGATTCGAATAAATCACCCTCTATCTCTTTTATTGTATATTTATCTTCCAATTTTTTCAACTCAGGATGGTTATTTATGAATATTTTATAATCTTCAGCAGTAACTAATTTTTTTGCTTTTTCAACGTTGCTTTCTGCATCAAAAATGGAATCCACTACTTTTTGATCCATGTGTAAGAATAAACTTCTTGGGTTTCTTTTCTTTGGACCAGGTTTTTTTTTCTTTGGTTTTTGTTTGTCAGTGCTCATAGAATTGTTAAGAATAATAAACCAATAAAAAAGTTGTTTCATTTTTAAAAATGAATTGTTCATTTTTATTTTTATCAAATTCATAATGTATGTTACAAAATATTTTTATTTTTGTTTCATTGAAAAAAATTCCAAAACCAAACCATCAACGTCAAAAAAACCAAAAGAGAAATAATTTTTTGAAGATTCTCTCAACGGATAAACTATTTTAACAGTATCTTTCAATCTTTTCCATTCATTCCATACATTATCAACTCTCCAACAAACAATAGTTTCTGTTTTTGGAGGAACCACACCTCCAGGTCTATTTCTGTTGATAATTTCTAATCTATTCAAACCAATTTTAAATATTGCTCCTTTATCAAATTCACCTCTGTCCCAATCTTCAATACATTCAAATCCTAAAATTTGTTCATAAAAATTTCTTGATTTTTTAAAGTCATTTATGGATTCTGTAAATTGAGTTTCTTGTGGATTTGGATTTTTTTTAGTATAGTAACCCAAGGAGTAATTCTGATGATCTTTGAAACCGAAATAAGTGCCCCATGCAAATTCTGTCAATGGTGTTGTTATTTTAACTTTATCTTTTAAAGTATTCCAGTAATCTTGAACATTTTTTACATGTAAAAGTGTTGAAGAACCTGTTGGCTTCTTTGAGTTCTGAGAAAAAAAAAATTGAACATTTGAATCTTCATTTGTATTTAAATTGAAAACCAGCTGATTTTCCGACTCGTAAATAGGTTTATTAAGTATTAATGAGTAAAATTTCTTTGTTTCTTCAAGGTTTGATGTTAGAAATTTCAGTTGTAGACCAACTCTTTGATGTTTGTTTTCTTCTCTCATAAAAGCATATGATTGGTGAAGGAGATACAAAAGTATATATATGATGAAAATCAGTATTTATAAGTTATGAAAATCTTTTGAATTCTCGGTCATTTCATTTACTCCTCCAGTTTCTGAAACATTTTTATAAATATTTTCTTCATACAGAATAATCATAATATTAAACATTCCAACAATAAATAAACCCTATTTAAAGAATTAAACAAAAATAAATCAAACTAAACATCCGAATAGACCAGCCAATACTGATATAATTGTGAATAAAGTTGGATGATTTGCTTCAATTTCACCTCTTGTATAAGTAGCAAAAAAATAAACTACACTGAACAAAAATAAATAAAAAAGATCAAATTTACTCTATAACCAGTCTTCCACTTGTCAAAAGTAATAAAATGGACAAAAGTATCATATACTGAAAAATTAAGAATAAATTTTCACTTACAACCCAGGTCAATATCAACCTCAGTTTAATAAATTTATATAATAAACTTGCTGCGATTGAAGATAAACCTACCAATAGACAAAAAAAAAATGAAGAAATTTCTGAAAAAAAAACAAGGAAAATCATCGGTTTGGTGATTAAATTGATTAAATTGATGAATATCCATATTATAGCGACTATCTTTTTTCTTTAATTGTTTTTGGTTTTACTGAAAATAAAATGCCAACAACTAGTTGCAACAAAGCAAAAAAACCAGAAACAGCAATTAGTTTTCTTTGGTTTGTTGAAAGGTATATTGCTGATCTTACATTTTTTCCTTCACTTCCTTCAACAAAACTTTGTTGTTCAGACATTTTTTGTGAACCAATGAAATTGTTTGTGTGAAAAATCAAAAAATTGAATATTTTATTTACATTTTGAATAATAAATCAGTTTAATATGAAACTACTTTTGATAAATTCATTTTTAAATCAGAATAAGCCTTTGAATAAATTAATCTTTCTTTGATGATCAAATAAAGAATAAAAATAGCAACAGGAAGGAAAACCTAAGAGATATTAGTCTTTAATTTAAATTTACCAAAATGATTAAGAATTCTTCAGCAACGATGAAAGGTTCCCAATGACTTCTTGGATAATTAATAAGATTCATTGTGGCAAAATAAAATACAATTCTGAAAGATTTAAAAATTTAGGTGATCTTACTCTGAAAATATTCTAAATATACTCCAGATAACTAAAACTGCATACAGTATCAAATGCTAGACGAATAAGAAATTTGAAAATTTTGTTCTTACAATGGAAGTATAAAGAAGTCTTTTTTTGACATTTTGATAAGATATACCAGCTAAAAATGATGAAACTCCAACAAAAAAAGCAATAGTTGCTGTTACAACATCAAAACAAAAGAACCATAAAATCATCGGTCTGATTTTAGCAAGAATCAACTGAGTAGCCGCAATTGCAATTGGTGACATCTAAGAAAATTTAGTGATTAAGGAATTTGAGTACCATTAATAAACACCCAAAGCATATTTGCACTATGACTGAGAGTTTTGATAAAGAAACATATATTTGTTTTTCTGGAGGTATATGATACTCTTCTATATGTTGAAGATCAGGCTCTGTTGTATATTCTTCGCTTAACATCGTTTCAGTTGAAGTAATTTAGATTCCAATGTTTTTTAACCAATAATATTAATTTCAACCTTCCAAAGATTGCATTTTAGAAACAGAAAATCTATTCAAGGAAATGTTGTCCAACATCTTTTTGGTGGGGAATTAGTTGAAGAATAAAAAGTCATTTGCTTTTTCTTTTTTCAACCAATGAGCGACGAATTTTTTGAAGACGTTGTTTTTACCATCTTCACCTTCTCTTCACCTGAAGTATTATACTCAGCTCAATATGTATGTAAAGATTGGATGAATGTTATCACAAAGCACAATTTCTTCAAAAAATCAATTTTAGGAAGCTATCCATCAAGTCGTTTTGAAAATGTTGAAAAAGACTCCAATGAAAATTGGAAAGAAATTGGAAAGAAATACGTAATTTATGAAAGAAATTATTGGAAAAAAGATTATACTCTTCAAAATTTAGATGGACATTCAGATCAAGTACTTTGTGTTTCTTTGAACCAAAAAAATCTTTGTGCTTCAGGAGGATCAGATTCAAAACTACTCATATACAAGTAATAGAAAATCAACTCAAAAACTTTCTAGTTTGGAGAAACTTTCATCTTTTTACTTCAGTTTAAATGATCCAGTTGGTTGTGTTAAATTATTGAACGATAGACTATTTTGTGGTAGAATTTTCATTTTTTTTAAATAACCACGAAAGGATCTGATGATGGTTCTTTGAGATATTACAAATTTTCAAATGAAAATTTTGATAATATTTTGACAATGACAAGTGATTTGCCAGTGAAGAGTATGTGTTTACAACCAAATGGAAATGATGATATAATTATAGCAGGTGTATCATCAAATTTACTTGGCTATGATACAAGAAATGGAGAAATTTGTTATAAATTGAAAGGACATACTCAAACAGTTTCTTGTTTAAGCTCAAATGAAATTTCAAATGATTATCGTTTCTTTGATGATGAACAATATTCAGATTGGTATATTGTCTCAGGGTCATATGATAAAACACTCAAAGTATGGGATTTAAGGAAACAACAATGTTTGGAAACTTTAAGAGCACATAAAAAAGCAATTACTTCAGTTTATATGAGAGGTGATAGAATCATGTCTGGAGGGTCCTTTGGTGAAAATGGAATTGTTAGAATTTGGAATAAGAATACATTCAAACAGGTGAGGACTTTAGATGGAGGTGTTGATAAAATTAATTGTTTGAAATTTGACGGATGTCATATAGTAATCCAAAACTAATTTTAATTCAATTTTTTAATTAGTCTGTCGGAGGGAAAGATAAATTATCAATATTTTCTTCAAATGAAGATGATTCGTTCTGGACAATTGATTGTGAAAAAGTGAATGATATTGGATTGAGTGAAAAACATATGGTTGTAGCTAATGATTGGAATTTGTCATTGTACACATTTGCTCATGAGAAGAATAAAAAAAAGAAAACATTTTAGTTCCATAATTGTTTTTTGAAAAACCTTAATAAATACACTTTTTGATTGGACTGTTGTTCATTGGTCAATGAAGGTTGTTGCAGTGATTTTGTGTCTCACTTTTTTAGTTGCTTTTTCATTTTCAAAGTGCAGGTGGGCAGTAGTAGAGGCGAAAAGTCCGGACGGCGATTTAACTTTTTTTTATTTTCACCCCAAGGAAGTAAACAAAGACCATTTTCGCGGATTTTTCATTTTTTTTTGACAAATCCCTCAGTCTTCCGGCACTATTTCATGCCCTCACAGACCTCAACTCGGCGGTTTTTTTGTCATTTGAAAATTTTAGTTACCTTCTTACTTTTTGTTATCCATAATTTTTCATTTTAGTTCTGCTAATTTATTGGTATGTTATATTGCTTTTTAGTTGGTCTAATTTTATGGCAATAACAACTACGAGTTTAATGTAAATCTTCATTTTCGAAGTTTAGAGAGTTTTGATTGGTGGAAATTCTAAATATAAATTTTCATTTTCTTTTTTGAAGAATCTTGCCCAATAAAAAGATTAGAAAGAGTTGGTTGGTCCATTAAACTTGAACATGAAATCAATAAATCCAGATAAACTAAAAATTAGAGTTTTCTGATACATTCAGTAAAAATTTGGTGAAGTTTGACTATGAAGAAAAAAAATGGACAGCAACCTTAAATGTTTGTAAAGCATTTATAAAGGAAAACAATGGAATTTTATCAATATCAAATTTCCAAATGATGGGTTTATATATACAGAAGAATATGGTGAAAAAGGAAAAGAAAGCGTTAACCTTAAAAATGATGATATGGGAAAATTTCTTCTGCTTTTGATAGAATTTGTTGAGGGTCTCAACTTAACTGATTTCACTCCAAAATATCGTGGAAAGTATCTCGAAGCTGAAGGAAGATTAAAATTTTACTTTGAAGATGAAAAGAATTTCAAAAGTATCACAATTAAATATGAATATGATTATCGCCATAAAAATGAAGATATTTATACTTTGGATGAACTCAAAAAGAAATTAGAAATTGTTATTTTACAATAAATAAAAAAATATCCACATTTATTTAATCAGAAGGAACACTAAATGTGTTCTTGAAAGTGGTGATGAAAACGAGATTGAATACATAAATACTTAAATAAATGGTGCAAGTATTATTTTTCGGCGATACACTTTGCTATAAGTTAATGATAATTTGTAAATATATGATTTTAATTAAATGATATATTTATTGATTTTTTTCAATGAAATATAGTATTTTATCAATTTGTTCATTTTGCTCATTCATTTTTATTTGGTGTTCGGAAGTAGTTTTTTTTATTTCCTCATGTAATTGCGAAGGTGATAACTCAACGTTGGAGCCACAACAACTAGATTTTTCTATTCTTTTGCTAAATTCAACAACTCCGATAACAATACGCGAAATTAATGATGTAATTAAACCTATTGAAGTTATAATAATTAAAATTGTCAATTCGACTGTCATATATATTATAGTGTGATTTTAATTGAAATTATTTTCTCAATTTATTTATATAGAAATATTTAATGAGAAAGATATAAATAATATCTTTCTTATCATAGTTTAATGGGAAAACATACGACTGAAAATCGTAATATGGTTCGATTCCATCTGATAAGATTTATTATTGGAAAGATATAAATAATACCTTTCTTACCATAGGATAATGGCAGTGCAATTGGCTGTAACCCAATTAGTGGTTCGATTCCGCCTGGTGAGATAACTAATTAATATAGTTTTAATTAAACAATATTAATATTTAATTTTAATTTCTTTATATTTTTCTGGAGCTTTTCCAAAATAATATTTTTCATTTTTTTTTGCTTTAGTATCAACTAAAATGAATGAATAAATTTCTTTGTATTATCGTCAATAAATTGTTTAATTTCATTTTTCTTCTTGTCAAGCATAAAGTTTTCACGAATTGCTTTCAATGTATCTTCATTGGTCACATATATAATATTAAAATATATTAAAATAAATTATTTTTTTAATTTGTAAAATTCACCATTCTTAATTACAATTCTTTCAGCAGTTCTAATAATCACTATTATATCAGTTTGTGCGGCTAAACTTGGGAAATTAACAGTTAATTCAACATCGTTCTCATCAAAAAATCTACTACCGTGATATCTTTTGCTTTCAGATGATTCAACTTGAAGGTCATTTGCAAAACTAATAATAAATTCATTACCAGCAGAAGCAACACCTGATAATAAATTTTTATGTCCAGGCATTTCGAAACGTGGTAAAATTACTCTACCATAATATGTTTTGGTAATGTCGTCTTGAAGACCATATGCAAGGTGTTTATTTCCAGATTTTAAATTAAAACTTGTTGGGGCTATTAAAGTGTCAGTATAATCGGATGAAATTAGCTGTATCCTTCTATGCAGAAGCTCTTAACATTCCACATAAATCAATTACTCTTTTATTAAGAAGTGAAGGTAATGAGAAATTCACAGATGTGGAACCAGAACTAATTGTTTTTGACAAAACTGTATGACCGACAGCATAATAATTCCATCCGTTTTTTTCACGTAATTGTCTGCTTACATTAAGAATTGTCTGTTTTGGTCTAATATATTGCATATCAAGATATGTATTCGTAATTGAAAATGTCGGTGAAGTTTTATCTGTTTGAATACAATATTCTTTTTCCTTTCTTAAATATACTTTTATTTCAGCATATCATTAATTTGTGCTAAATCCATTTGTCTTTGAAATGTTGCAAAAAGTATATTTAATGGAATTGCAAATGTTTGAGCAATTCCCGCTAATGTGTTTCTATTTGTTTGTGTATCAATTCCTAATTTTGTTGAAATAGAAGCGTATTTATCAGAATCTAAATAATTTTTGATATTTTGAAAAACTGCTTCTGGTGTAACTTCTTCTACAGTATTGTTATTTTGCACAAATTCAAATTTATAAGCTAAAAATAAGGCTAAAGCATTGACAGCCCTTATAAAAGTTCCACCAGAACCTGTAATTGCTGAAATGACAAAAACAAGGTGACCACAATCATAAACGTCATTTCCAGATTTTTTCAAAGTATATCGCAATACTTCACCAAAATCAGGTGTTGTTGTTGGTGTTTCTTTTACATTTTCATTTACAACTTCACCAATATATTTACCATTTTGAGTATGTTGCAAGAGTGCAATTGGTCATTGTCAAAAAAACTATCGTTGTTCATTTATACTATACATTAACTTTTGAGTATTTGAAAGAAATGTTTTCCTTCCAGTCTATCAATACCTCCCAAACTTTCAATTTTCAATATTTGAAATACATACAAAAGTAGATAAATAAAAAATAATCTGCTTTAAACTGATTTATCCACCCAAACGATATTTTTTGATGCATTTTGAGATGTAACAATCAAAGAATTCTTAGAAATAAATAAATATGCAATTTCATCAAAGTTATCAAAATCATAGAAATGTTGAAATTCTTTGGTTTCTTTTAACTGGATTTCGATGTCTTCTGGGATCAATTCAATTTCATAGAAAGTGCAATAATACTTTTCAATTTTATAACGTTCAAAAAACAATTCCTTCAAATCAGTAGTTTTCAGTGTATCAAAGATGTCATTTAATAATTCCATTTCCAACTCAAAAAAAGTTAGGTAAAAATTTAACCAGAATTTTTTGGAGTACGTATCTTCTTCAAAGTTGTTAAAATATTGGTACCAGTTTTTTGAAACTAACCCAAGGTTAATGAAGTTTCCAAGTTCTTCTTTTTGTTGAGGAATGATATAGGAGAAGATTTCTTCTAGCAGTTCATTTGGAAGTGATCCATATACTTTCTATTAATTTTATTTTCTTCAGAAAATTCTCTTTCCTTTGCAGTTGAGGTTTTTGCATTTCATCAATGATTGGATGAAAAATTTTGATGTATGAAGTTCATGATTTTGAATGGAAATGTCCAATTTGTGATATAAGGAATTTTCAAGAAACCAATGTAAATACCTTCCAATATTTGATCCAATCACATTGTATGAAAAAAACAAACAAAAGAGGATGAAGTCGTTTTTCAATTTGAAAATTGATACAACCAGTGAAGATGTTTACTTATCAGGGTACGAATTTGATTCCAAAGAATTAAGAGAGCTTTCCAAAAAACTTGAAAATAACAGAATTCGAACTTTAGATCTTTCCAACAATTCTTTACCTGACAAAAGTTTGAACTTAATTTTTAAATCACTTCAAAAAAACAAAAATTTAGAAAGTCTTGATTTAACTGAAACTAGATTATCATCAAAAGGAATCAAGTTGCTTTCTGATACTTTAAAAAAACATCCTTCATTGGCAACTGTGGATTTATCGGAAAATGAAATTCATGATCAAAGTTTAGAATATTTTTTTAAAGCTTTAAAAAAGAATACTATTCTTGAAAATTTGTATTTGATAGATTGTTCTATTGGAAATAAAGGAAGTGAATTGATTGGTAAT
Organism: Neovahlkampfia damariscottae; assembly: GCA_016618085.1. NCBI lineage: Eukaryota > Heterolobosea > Selenaionea > Neovahlkampfiida > Neovahlkampfiidae > Neovahlkampfia > Neovahlkampfia damariscottae. The sequence continues at coordinate 16,234 of JABLTG010000054.1, forward strand.
TATTTATCAGGAAAAGATCAAAAATTGATAAGACTTGATATTTCTACAAATTTTAATATCAATGCTAATCATATATTCAATTCATTGAAAAATAACAAAACACTTAAAGTGTTAAAAGTCTCAGATATTTCTTTAAAAGACTCAGTCGATTCTTTAGTTGATTTGATCAAGAAAAATGATACTTTGATACAATTGACTCTAAATAATTGTTCTTTAGATCAATATGATAAGTTCTTTTTGATGTCAGCTGTTCAAAATAATCCAACATTAAGAATTCTACATTTACAAGGAAACAGTATATTCACTTATCATGGTCCAAAGCACGAAGAATATGATGATTTAGATTTAGATATTGGACCTTTTATATCTAAAAACAAAACATTAAAAGTTCTAAATCTTGCTGATTGTGAATTTGATCAACATGTATTATGTTCCATATTGGAATCATTGAAAGAAAATAATACATTGGAAGTTTTGAATTTATCAAAAACAGTTCGTTATTATTCAAAAAATAACATTTTTGAATCATTAAAATTCAACAAAACATTGAAAAGTTTATATCTCAACGAGATCAATTTTTCACCAGAAATTCTTCAATACTTGTTGGAATCGATTGAAGAAAATGATACTTTGGAATTACTAAGCCTTTCTGGGAATAGTCTTCAAAATGAATCTTGCGAACCCATTTCAAAAATGCTTTCAAAAAATCAAAAATTGGTAGAGTTGAATTTGGAAAAAAATTGGATGGATGAAAAAGGTTTGGAATTAATTTTAGAAGGTCTTCAATTTAACACTACTTTGGTTGTGTTGAATGTGAAAAATTTGTACCCTCATGGAGACCATGCGATTGCTGCGAAAGATCTTTTCAATTATTTTTCTAATATTAGAAATTTGGAAGTATTTGAATCATCAACCATGGATATGAAACACATCATGAACATGAATACAACTTGTAAAGAAATTAAAAATAATTTCAGTGAAATGGAGAAAGTTCAAAAAATATCTGATATTTCTTTCCAATTTAAATACATTGGATACAAGAGAACATTAGATAACTCTAATCAAGAAGGTGAATAAATATTTCAATGGATCAAAGAAAATTTAATATAATCGCTTTTCTTCTAGTGTTTCATCCTTTTTTATTGATTCAATTGTTTGCTTCTTCTTTTACCTTTGATGATCGAAATTGAAATTCATTGTTTGAATGTGATTTGGGAGCATTCTGAACTTCAATTAGTTCTGCTTCTCAATTTTTCAGAAAGTGAAAAGGGAAATAGGTGGCAACTTTTCCTTGGTCAAACCAGAAAATTTTTTTTCTATTTTTAAATTAAAAAATCATTGGGTGGATTTTTAACCAATGGTTTATGAAAAAAATTGAAGAAGAGAAGATACAAGAGAAACATGATGATGAAATCATATATTTGAACGTAGCCGGTGAGAGTTTTGCCACACTTTCAAGTACCATAGAAACGATTGAAGGAACAAAATTATACGACATGCTCACAAAAAAAGGAGAATTAGAAACAGATTCAAAAGGAGTTTTGTTTATAGATCGTCCTTCAGAACCATTTGAAAATATTTTAAATGCCCTGAGAACAGGAAGACCTTTATATCTTCCAGAAGATGAAACTGAGGAAGAAAATTTGATGAAAGAAGTTCAGTTTTATGGACTGATGAACTGTTTCAAAGAAACTCAATCCAAATCTATAAGATGGAAAATAACACATACAAAATCATCTGATTATACTATTTCTAATAATACAATTTTAAAAACGTCAGGTAAAGGCATAACAAAAATTCATCTTTTTTTTAGGATCAAATTCATGGACAAATTGTTGGTCAATCGGTGATACACCATTGAATAAAGGTGTACATTATTGGGAATGGAAGTGTTTAATGATAAATTCTGATGGTTCTGGAACTGTAATAGGTGTAACAACAAATACTAATTCACCTTACTTTTCATCTGATTTGGCTATTGGATTCTCAGGATCAATGTACAGTGGAATAAAAGGAATCGGAATAAGACCAAAAGTAGGTGATCAAGTTGGTATTCTTCTTGATTTCAAGAATTGTGTAATCAAATTTTATTTGAACAGAAAAAAACAATCACAAGGGTCAATACAATCAGGAAAAACCTATTACCCCATTATTCACATGTTCTACAAAAGCACAAGTTATAGTCTTTCTTTTCCAAAAGTTCCAAAATAAAATAGAAATTTTTTATTTTAGTTTTTGAAGAATAATATCTGAAATGGATTTGAATTTTTCATTTTTCAAATATTTTTTTATAATTTTTGGATTCTTTGTTACATTTTTGAAACATTTTTGAATGAAAGGATCTTTTAACAATTCAATTATTTCTTCATCTTTTGAAATTTTTTTCATTGATGATTGTGTTGGAACTGTGGCTGATTTATATGTTTGTTTGATTAAAAATATTTTTGATTTCTTCCAATATTTCTTGATTTCATCATTACTTTCTTTTTTATTCAATTCAATACTTGTCTGAAAATCATACAAAGATTGTTGATAATCATGCATTTCTTGATAAACTTTTCCTCGCATGAAATAAAATTGATATAAAATTTCGTTATTTTGATTCATTTTAATTGCATTTTGAACATCAGAAAGTGCCAATTTTAAATTTTTTTGTTTTGTTTCACTTTTCGTTTCCTGAGACATTTTAAGGTAAATTTCAGCCCGATCATTGAAAAGAATATCCAAATCGACATTTTTTTGGAATAATCTATCCATATGCTCCATACAAAAAGAATAGTTTTTCTTCACTTTATGGTAGGAGATGATCTATTGGTTAAAAAATGTTCGAGTTTTTTGAGGCTTACCTCTCTTTCAATTTGAAGAATAATATCATCTTTATTTCTATTCTTTTCACTGATAAAAAATTCTATTTTCTTTATATACAGTTCACATTCAATTATGGAAAATTTGTTAGTATCAAACTTCAAAGTTGTTTTAAAATCATCCAAAGCATCAGAAAAACATCCTAAATAAAATTTGGATAAAGCTCTTCTTAAATATGCTTTAGTGTATCTTGGGTTAATTTCTAATGCTTTATCACAATCCAAAATACATTTCTCAAATTCAAGCATTTTAAAATAACATAATCCACGATTTCCAAACAAAATAGAGTTTGTGTTTGAAAATGAAAGGCCTCTTGTATAGTGATCAATTGCCTCTTTGAACAGACCTTTCTTGAAGTTCTTGTTTCCAATTTCTTTTTCTTCTTCAGCTGTCATTGGTCTATTTTTTCACAATTTGATCCTGCTGTTTTATTTGCTGCAAGAATTCTGATAAATTATTTATAAACATTTTTCCAACCGATTTTTTCTTTTCTTGTTGATTGGTCTGTTTTTGTTGCATGATTTCTGCAACGTCTCACTTTGATGTTTACACGACATTACAAGGACACACAGGTTCTGTTGAATGTATACAACCATTAAATAAAACATATGTTGTTTCTGGAGGAAGTGACCAAACGATAAAATTATGGAACTTGAAAACATCAACCTGCTTGGACACTTTAGTAGGACATAATGGATTAATTCGATGCATGGAATTATTACCTAATGGTAATATTATCACTGGAAGTTATGATAAAACCATAAAACTCTGGGATATTACCAACGGAGAATGTTTGGATACATTTGTAGGTCATGAAAGTTGGATTCTAAGTTTAGGAGTATTTTCAAATGATGATATATTTGCTTCTGCTTCAGATGATGGTATTATCAAATTATGGAATTCAGAAACTCGAAAATGTATTGAGACATTTCGTGCTCATGACGGATGGGTGTTGACACTAGAGATATTAAAAAATGATGATTTAGCAAGTGGTGGAAGTGATAATAATATTAAAATATGGGATATAGATTCAGGAAAATGTTTAAAAATACTTGAAGGACACACAGATTCAGTTCGTTGCTTGAAAGAATTATCCAATGGAAATTTGATCTCTGGAAGTTATGACAAAACACTTAAAATATGGGATTTAAAGACAAATACATGCATAAAAACTCTAAAAGATCATGAGGATTGGATTTTATCCATAAGTATTTTTTCATCAAATTTTTTTGCAAGTGGAAGTAGCGATAATACAATCAAAATTTGGAATTTAAGAAATTTTGAATGTATACAAACAATCAAAGATCATGATGAATCAGTTACATGTCTACAAATTTTGCCGAATGGAGTGTTGATTTCTGGATCCAATGATAAAACAATTAAGATTTGTGGATCAATTTTTGACAATATTGACTATTCTTATCGACAATATAAGGAAGGAAATAGGGTATCCATTGATATTTTAGAAAAAGTTCTCTCTGCTTGGCTTTTAGGTGAGAAAAAAAATCAGTCATTGGACAACAGAATTTTGAAAATGATTCATCATTCAAAACTGGAAAGAGTTCGAAAAAAAGTTCAAAATTTTCAAAAAACAAAAGAATTTAAAGAGAAAGTATCTGATTCTGCTTGCTTATCAATTTTAGAAAAAGAGTACAAATCAAATCATTTGTCAAAGGCATTGTCAAATTTTATCATTACAGAATTTAAGAAAACTTTTAAATTTGAGAATATTTATGAATCTGAAAACATTTTAATTGAGATTTTTAAAAATTTAGTGAGTCAATGGAGAAATAATGAATCATTTGAACATGAAAAAGAATTTGGAAATTTGTTGTTAAAAGACAAAATTGTAAATAACGAAGATTTGTTGAAATGGATAAAATCTGAAAAATGTGAAGTTTCTCTAGATGAAATATCACCTGAGATTCATTGTTTAAGACAGATTATTGAATTTAACAAATCAGGAAATGCGTTTCAAATTTTTTTGAAAATGAAACAATGTGAAGAAAAAATTCATCGGATTGAAAAGAAATCTCATGAAAATGAAAAGAAAATTGATCAAATATTAAAGTATATTGAAAATGATCATTAAAAATTATTTTTGTCTCTCATCGTGATCTGTTGAAAAAAGTTCAAATACCTTTGATAAAAAATAACAAAATCTATGAAATATTCTCTCCATAAAACTTCTTTTTTTCAATGATTTCAAGTTAATTTCTCTTGATGATTTCAAATCTTCCAAAAATTGATTTTTCAAATCTTCTGTTGCTTTTGAATTTAACATTGAAACATTGACTTCTAATAATTTCATCCCACTCAAAAAATCTAAATTGAAAGTTCCAACCATAGAATAAATATCATCAATTGCAACTGTTTTAGCATGTAATGTGTTCGCTTCGTATTCATAAATTTTCACACCATTCTTTAGAAATTTATGATAAATGTGTTGTGATGCGTATCGTGAGGCAGGTACATCTGAGTTCGGTCCAGATGTTAAAATGATAACTTTAACACCATTCTTGGCTGCTGTTATAATTGCGTCCATTAAACCTTTTGGAGGTAAAAAAAATGGTGTTGTCAAATAAACATATTCAGTTGCATTAATTATCGAACAATTCAATGCTTTTTGAATGTGTTTTTTATTTCTTAAAAGATTTGAAGGCAAGATTTGAATAAAAGTGTCCTTTGAAAAGTTAAAAATTTTTTCTTTTTTTTGTTCACTTCATCATTCACTAATTTTCCATTTTTTTCATTTTCTGTGAGGTCAGTTTTCAAAACTTCTTTAATTTCATTATAATTTTCAGCAATTGCTTTTGTCCAATTTTCAGATGTTGCTGAAAAACTTTCATAAAAATGATTCCAACTTTTGAATTTATTTGGTAAGGTTTTAATGGAATCTTTAATTTTTCTGGTCATTGAAGTTCCATGACCTTTATGTGCATCATCAAGAGACTCTTCAAAAACTTCTTTCAAATGAGCCACACAAGGACCTTTAAAAAAATAAAATTAGGATTTCAAAATGTGATGATACCTTTAGAGAAAGTTGAGTTGATGATAAATTACCTGTTAGTTTTAAATGTGTGTCACGAAATATAACTCCTTCCGTCAACAAGTTTTCACTTTTTAAACCAAAATATTCATTGGCTATATTCATACCACCACAGTAGCCATGTTCATCATCAATAATTAAAATTTTACGATGATCTCTTAGTAATAAAGAATACTTTGGATTTGATCTCCAAGTGTAGTTAAAAAGTGGATTAAATACAACACATTTTCCTCCATTTGAAGTTATATCAACCAAATCATTTTGAGTTAAATTAATAGCACCAAATCCATCATACAATAATGTAACATCAACACCTCTCTTTGCTGCATTTGCTAAACATTCAAGTATTCTCTTTCCACTTTCATCTGTTTTGAAAATGTACGTCTCCATTTCAATTTTCCTCTTTGCTTCATTTATTGATTTTTCTATTGATTCTTGTGCATCTAAACCCTTTGAAAATATTTTTACACGATTTCCTTCTGAAGAGGAACCTAATGGCAGTAATACTCGAAGAATTTGATTCCATTTTAAACGTACTTTTTCCAATCTTGAATATTTTTGATTCTTTGATAATCTGACAAAACTTGGAGAAAGGATCCTTTTAATGGCAAACGAAATCAATTCTTCTTTTTTCATCACCAAATATTGTGAAGTTGTTGGAAAATGAATCAATTGGTGGAATATTTTCATCCAATAAATGAGTTAGGAAATGAAAAGTATTAGGTTGATGTGGAATGAGAATTGAAAAAACAATTTTCTCTTGACCAATAAATTCACTAAATTTCTTCAGCCAATCATCAGTTCATATGAATTTGACTGAAGATGTGAAAACCCTGCTCTCTAAAATGAAAATTTTAGTTGAAGGAACATGTTTCATCAAAAATAAAGACATAAAAGAGCATACTTATGCCATATATGAATCAAATCAGTTAATAATTTCAAATCTTCAAGTAATTTTCCTAACTTTAAAAAACCCAACTTAGACTTCTAAATCTCGAGGTTTTGAATTAATAGGAAATGAAAAACCAAATTCATTTCAAATATTGCACGTAAATATCAAAAAAAAAGTAAATCTATTTTTAAAGAACGAAGCAATTCCTTTTTGTTTACAAATCAGTTTATTTGATACTTATGAAGTTCATACATTATTAATGATGGGTTTCAAAAGCTTACAAGATTTTTCATCTTTCATTAAATTATTGGTTGAGTATAATTATACCCAAATACCCACAGATTTTTCAAAATTCGAGACAAAACTGTCTTCAAAAAGTTTTTTTTTTTTCTTTTTTTCACATACAATTTAGAATATACAGATTGGAATCAAACAGATATATCAGAATGGTTGTCTTATATTTCTGTCGGAGAATTTACTTTAGGTGAACTTTATGAAGGAATCTTAGTTCCACATATTTCGAAAGGTGCAAATCTCGCTCATTTGGATTTAGAAATCCTCTCTATTTTAGGAGTTAATGAAGAACATGGAAAGGTTCTTCTCCATGAATGCTCAAAACTTACATATTCAAATTGTAACTTTTTTTGAATTAATATTTTTTTGTAGATCGCTCAACTGATGCTTTGATGAGTTTTAAGCTTTCTAAATTATGTGCTGATGTGGAACAAGATGAAATATCAATATTAAACAAGGAAAGAGATTTATTTTATTCATTAGGAAATCCAACAGAAATACAGTCAACATATTTATCTTTGACACCTCATCAATATCTACACCCAAATTGTGAAAAATCAAAGAATTTAAAATCTATTCCAGTGCGTTTAATTTTTACAGAAATTGTGTATAACAGCTCAGAATTAAGTTTAATTTCATCTTTATCAGGATTAATATCAGGAATACCAATGACAGATTTTAATGATAGAAGATTTGCTTTTAAGAGTGCTTTAATCATTGGACCATTTTATTTGGAATTTACTGACACTTCTTTATGTGTTCCTAAGAGAATTACATCAGAAGTACAAGGATTATTTGAGAGAATTCAACCTATTGCAACTTGTGATTTGAAATTAAGTAGCATTGTGACCAAATTATCAAAATTGATATCTGAATGGAACACGAAATATTCTTTTGTTTCAGTTGATTATTCTGATAAGAAAAAAGAAGGAAATTGTATTTCATTTGTCGAGAAAGTTTTATCAACTCTGAATGTCAAATTGAAGTTCAATGGTGCACTGGGTAATTTTGTACGTGAGATGAAAGAGTTTGGTGATTCAACAGCAAGTATTTATCCTGGCGTAGAGTTTGAAAAGAAATTTAATTTCCATAAAATGCAAGACATTTTTGACCATTTAGAATTTGATGACAAAATTTCAGAAATCTTTGAAATGGAACCAAATGTTGATAAAAAATTCCCACATGATTATTTAATTGTTCAAGCGATTGATTTGGCTTTTTGGATTCGTTTTATTTTCACGAATGATGAAATTTATGAACCAATGATGGATCATAAAATATCATTATGTTCCTGTTTCAAAAAAAAGTTTTTTGACAAAATTCCTATTGAATTATGGTCTGAGGATTCTGAAGATTTCAAAAAATCACTTAGAAGAAAAAAATCATCAATCACCAACTTGAAAATCAAATCTGCCAATTCATTGGTCAAAAAGAAAAAACTCCGTTTGGATTTTGACAACAAAGATGAAAAAGAATATTTTCGAAAATATTGTGAAGAAAAATTGATGATTGAATACTTCTTATATTACGAAATTTATATGAAATACATCGAAGAAGAAAATTTGGACAACAAATACAAACTTGGGAAGAGTATATATGAAGATTTCATTATTGAAGATTCAAAAAATCAAATTTATCTCTCAAAGAAGTTACTAACCAAAGTGAAGAAATTTTGTAAAACTGATTCAACAAGAGGTTTTCAAATGGTTTACAAAGAAGTTTGTGCAGGACTTCAACCTGCTTATGATAATTTTTTGAAATCTAATTATAAAAATGAATTCATTCAAAAAGAAAAACAAGAAGTTGTTGATGAGGAAGATTTGCTTCCTGCAACTTTTGATCAATTACTAAAATCAAAAGTTGAGCATCAATTATTCACAAAATATGTATCCAATACATTTGGAAGAGATTATATTGAATGTTATCATGATATACAAGAATATGAGAAAACTAAAGATGAAATTGTTTTCAGGGATATCGAAAGAATCTACTGCAAAAAATTTGGTAGTCATTTTGTTGTACATAATCCAACTGTATATGAAGAAATAATGCATGAAGAATTCAATGATGATTCTATTGAAGAACTGAAGAGTTATTTGTATAGAATTTTATATGAAGAATATTATCCAAGATTTGTCAATTCACAAATTTGGAAAGACCATATTCATCTTTCTGTCTCTTTAAAAAAAGATACTAAATTTCAAAATCGTTACACTATTATACAAAAAGAAAAAGAAGATAAAACATTCACTAAAACTGAATTATTGACTGTGAAACATAAATTGTCAGGTGAAATATTCAAAGCAAAGAAAATTGTTTCCTCAAAAACTTTTTTAAGCAAACAATCAATTGAATACTTGGAAAAAACACAACATGATAATATTTTGAAATTGATTGAAATTTTTCACGAAGAGGAACAATCATTTGATACTTCATCTTTGACAATTATTACAAACACATTTGACATATCATTAAATGAGTTTTTAGAAAAAACGACAGAATATATTCAAGAAATTGTAAGTTTCTTTATTATTAATTCATCAGTTTCTTCTTGGATATTTTAGAGAAATGTTAAGTGCAATGGAAGAGTTTCATAAAAATTCCAAATATTTTGATGAAGGAGAATTAATTGAAGAAAATATTTATATTCAAACAATGTATGATAAAATTCTCATCGATCCTGGTTTCTACAATGAATTGAATGAAATACCTTCTTACTTACAAATACCTGAAGAAGAAACATCTGAAAAATCAAATATTTACATGCTTGGATTTTTATTCATTAGAATGATTTCTTTACTTCCAATTGAAAGAATTCAAGAACTTTTTGACAATACACCAAAATATAACAAAGAATTTTCATCAACCAAAGGTCAAAATTTGATTGATGAGATTAAGAAATTGAAGACTGAATATTCATCATCCATTTTGAATTTGGTATTACAAATGATTGAAATAAATCCAAATAATCGACCAAATTTAAAAGAATTGATTGATCAATTCACATTGATTTATCAAAAATTGACAAAAGATAACTTGAGAAAAGAGTCAATGAGTTTGGCTGAATTAAATGGACCAAAGAAAGCATTAATTAAAGAAGAACTTCAAAGAAGATATTTAAAAGCTTGGACGAGATCAGAGTATACAACTGAAACTGTACTTTTTTATGAAGATGTCATGTTATTTTCAAAAATGGAATCAAATCAAGAAAGGTTGGGAAAAGCAATGGAAATTTATGATTCTTATTTTCATGAACATTCTGATTTGGAAATCAACATCAGTGGAGATGCCAGAAGAAAAATTGCAATGGAGATTGAACAATCAAAATTAAATGGATTTGTTGATGATGAGATTTTTCATGAGGCTCAAAATCATGTTGTTCAAACTTTATTCATTAATGGATTCATTAGATTTACTCTTTGTGCTATTGGTCTTGAGTGGAAAGAGTACAGAGAGAAATTGGCAAAAGAAACGAAAAAACGTGGTAGTCGATTATCTATTGACCTATCATTTGACAGTTCAACAAGTTTAGAAGAAACTTATGAAAAAATTCCATCTGCAAGATCAAAATTGAAAAATAATATTTGATTAGATTGTTTCCAATGATGATTTGATGTCAGTAAGTAAGTCTTCAATATCTTCGATTCCAATTGAAAGTCTGACCATATTTTCTTTAAATAAATACTTAAATTCATTTGGAACATATTGAATATTGTAGTATGGCCATTGAACTAAACTTTCAACTCCTCCTAAAGATTCTGCAATTGTAAATAATTTTAAATTGTTGACAAATTTTTTAGTTTGTTTATTGCCTTTAATAAGGATTGTAATTAGTCCCCCATAACCAGTAGTTTGAGTTTTCCCAATTTCATACTGTGGATGTGATTTTAATCCAGGATACAGAACTCTTTCAATTTTGTCATTGGACTCCAAGTAGTTCGCTATAGCAATAGCATTTTCCTCAGTTCTTTTCATTCGAATATGTAATGTTTTAGTGCTTCTTATGACCATGAAACAGTCAAATGGACTTGGTATTATTCCACTTGCATTTTGGTAGAACTTTAATTGATGTGAGATTTGAAAGTTGTTGGTGATCACTGCCCCCATCAAAATATCACTATGACCATTTATATACTTGGTAATTGAATGAACCACTATATCAACACCTAAATCTAATGGATTTTGAAAATAAGGGCTCATTAATGTATTGTCCATGATAAGGATAATTTTAGGGTATTTTTCTTTCACTGTTTTACTGATTTTTTTGAGATCAACAATGGTCATTAAAGGGCTTCAAAGTGTTATTAATACTATTTTTACTTTGTAGGTGATTCTATCCATATCATTTTCGTTTCTTCGAGAACAAATTCTTCCCAATTCTCTGTTGAAAAATCAACAAACGATGAATGAATATTGTGTGATATTTTCATATTTGTAATTGAACGAGAAGTGCCACGATATACATCTTTGATTGAAATAACATGATCACCATGCTTTAATAGATTTAGGCAGGCATTTATCGCTCCCAGACCACAAGAAAATGTGAAACCATATTTTCCATTTTCCAAAGAAGCCAATAATTTTTCAAGTGAATCGCGAGTAGGATTTGATGATCTAGCATATTCAAATTTTCCTGGAAAAAGGTTTCCAATTGATTTTTGTGCGAATGTAGTTGATAAACTCTGTTTAAAAAAAATTAAACAAATTCCTCAAACAATTGGTGTCATAATTGACCCAGAATAAGGATCTGGATTTTGTCCTGCATGCACAGCCTTTGTACCAAATCTGTATTGTTCTTCTGTTTGTTTGTTTTCTTCACTCATTGATCTCTGTTGATTGGAGGATTATTTTTGAGCAAAAATTTCTTAGATCGGAGATGAATCAAATGTTAAATAAAGTTACCAACTTTTAATACTTGAAATTGACTGTTGTTGAATCAAAAAAGTTTTATTTTGACAAACTCCTAACATAGAGTTTCACATTTTTGTTTTACTAACACATCATATTCTGGTTCATCAGTTAGTATACTACCAAATTTTTCACAACTGCAATAATCAAAAGAATGATTTTTGTATTTTTGAACAAACGTGTTGAAGATTCTTCTTGCTTCTTTTTTAACTCTTTTTACCCTGACAAAAAGTGCCTTGAATGTAAAATATCTCTTTTTTAATCCATTTTCAAGAACTTTAGCCAAGATGGGAATGTCAGAATCAGTCAATTTCTTTCCTCCAGAACATATGCTTTCATACCGAGCGTAAACACCATCAAAAAGTTTTAAGAATTTTCCTAGGATTTCAGATGATGCCTTTCTTCTTATTTTTCTGAACAGTTTTCTTCCTTTCAAATTTTCCACTCCTATGTTGATTTCATTTGTCAACCAAGTTCTGACGGTTGTTGTTTGTGGACATACTTTTTGCCAGTACTTTTTTGATTTTAAATTAGCCGAAAAAAGTGGTTTCAAATCAAAATAAGCTCTTCTTTGACATGGACAGACATGTTCACAAGTTGTTTTGTGGTCACATCCTGTTGATAAATTTGAATCAAGTTCTAAAACTTTTGCTGTTGTTACACAACTTACTGGAGCTTGAAATGTGATGCAAAAACATAAGATGAGTATCCCAAAGTGTAACTTCATTTGTTTTCCAGATTTGACCAATGAATAACAGATTATATTTTGATTGGTGGTAAAATACGAAATATTTTTCATTTTTTTGAGTTTTAGAAATAATGAAAAGCATGATTTGAACACAATCCAAGGGAAAGACCAGTTTTTATTCTGAAAAAAAATTTTTGACCATTGAGAATGATTGATGTCTCAATGATTTTTGAAAATCTTCAGAAACGTCCAAATCAAATCTTTCATCTATATCTCTTCTCAAAAAACGATCAATAATTCCTTGCTGTCTTTTTGTCAATTTTTTCTCACTCCATGGTTCTTTAATTAATTCACCAACACAATAAAACAAACCAAGCAAATATGATTTGTCACCTTTAAAATTTTTAGAGTATTTCCCAGACGCTGCTTGTTTTACAGCAGAATGAATTTCTTTTTGGAAATTCCAATTTTCAAGATTTTCATGAGGTCTCAAAATATTATCAATTACCAAAATTCTCTTCATTTCTTGTTCTGTTTTGATGATTGTTGATCCGTCCATTGTTCTGTCTGCCAATAAACAATATGCATGAATACCGTATGTTTGCTTCCAGGATGTTTCCATTTTTCTTAAATGACCTTGAACAAACAATGATCTCAAACCACCATAACATCTTGAATTCGCATAAGTAATATTGTTCCAATTTGAAAAACGAATCATGAATTCTGAAAAAGACCAAATACAAGCAACAATACTTTTGGAATCTATACCAATTGCCCAAAAACAACTTGGTTGAACCCAAACTGCTGCTATTTTTCTTTCTTTTTTGAAAATTGTTTTGGCTGTTTTGTTTAGGTATTTTGAAAGGAGAAATAATTGCAAAAAAGTTTCTGAGTATTCTTCATCTCTTGGAACAAAAGAAAAAATCTCAATTATCAAATCATCTGCAACATTCATCCGCTGTCAAAAATTGTTTGTACTGTAAAAAAAAAAATGATTGGTCCAATAAATTGAAATTTATTTCATGCCTCAAACACTTCCATTTTCTTAATTTTAAAATTCTTTTCAAAATATTTTTTGCTTTTGAACATTGAACCTTCAACGTTGGAAAATGAACAATCTTTCTCATTTGAAATCTTCAAGACATTGCCAATCTCTAATTCTCCATTTTTGTATTTTAGATTCATTTTTTCTTTGAATAACAAAGCATTAGTTTTCAATTCAATTTTTTGTTTGGGAATGATCGAATCCCCAATTTTCAAATCAAAATTAAATAAATAACTCTTTGGACAAAACAATTCTCCTTTGCATCGGATAACGTATTCCCAACATGTTGATATATATGCTCCGAATATGTTGCTTTCTTCATCTTCGATAATAATGAAAGTCTTGAATGAATCAAGACATCTTTTTTCAAATTCTTTTGTGTTGAATCCATATGAGGAGGAATAAATCAATTTTGGTTTTGAAAAAGCAACTAAATCAAGGCATTGATTACAAGAAAGTATTTCTGATTCTATAAATTGGATTTGTTTTCTTGGTACATGCATTTTCGACTTTGATGTATATTTTGATACAAATGGGAATTTCTGGATTATTTGCTGCATTTGAAATTCAGGAATAGCGTCAAAATGTATGTAGGTTAATATTCCTGTGATATCAAAATATTTTTCGACTGAATACACTTTCTGTTTGACAACCCATCTTTGTAGAATGTTTTTAAACAATAAAAATTCATTGAATGGTAAGTCAATTCTTTGTAGCAATCCGATCAAATTTTTTGCAGTCAAATTGATGAAAGATTCATGTTGAATAACTCTATTGATGTTATTCTGCAAATACTCTTTACAGACTTCATAATGTGCTTTTGGAAATTTTTGATTTCCATTTAATATTTCAATACAATCTTGTTCAAAATGTAAAACTTTTGAAATTTGATTGATCAATGATTTCACACCTAAACCATAAGAAGAGAACAATAAATCTCTCAATTTGAATTTTGATGAATATTTCAATTTTCCAGTGTACAAATAATACAATAATGCTTGAGTCGCTTCAACTGAAACATTTTCCAATAAAATTTCATCTGTCTTCATATCCAAAGTTGAATACTGAGTAAAAACGATTTTATGGGTCGAAATGATGACACATTCTTCTTTGTTTATGATTTTTATTTTCAAGTCCGAAAAATCAGGGTTTTGTATCAAAGATTCAATTAATTTAAGACTATGAGTCATATATTCATTACCAATCAATTCAATACAAGCTATTTCGGGTATTTCACTTTTACTATTTTTCAAAGACAACTTTAAAAATTGAATTTTTGTTTCACATGATTTTTTGATCAAACTTGGTGAAAAAATTGTTGAATTCAAATGTGTTTCATTTTTATCATTGTTCCATAATTCAATCCAATCTGAATCACCTGATTTTCCCTGAATTGCTGACACACAATTTACAAATTTTTTTTCATATATTTTAACAGATTTTGGATAAACAGCTTTTTTGAATTTTACTGTGATAAAATGTTGTTCTTCATTGATGGAAGGTCTCCAAAAAGTTTCAGTATCTTTTCCAACAGCATTTCTTGATCTGAAAGCTACATGTTGAGAAGAATATTCCACAACTTCTTCTACGTATTGTGACTCAACACTTGTCATTTTCTGATTTTTTTTTTTTCATCTAAAATCATTTTCTTTTATGTTTTTTGCTTCATCTAAAAATACTTTGAATTGTAAGTATCAAAGAAGACAATTGATTGGATATTTGATATTCCGAAGCGGAATTTGGTTGATTGGTTGACCGGAGTTATTGAAGAAATGAGCGTGACTATCGAAGAACAAATTAAAGAAGCAATTGTCTCTGGAAAGTTATTAAAACACAACAGCTCCTGTTGGAGTACGTCCAAATTTTCGTTCACAGGTAATTTAAGAAATTGCAACTAACCATTTGAAAGGAAATGATCTTTTTGAATATTTTTCAAACCAATATTTTAAGGAAGATTTATATTCTTTCACTCAAAAACTCGTAGATGAAAAAAAGTTAAAAAATTTAACCAATCCAAAAAGCACTGATTTTTCAAAAACTGACCTCTATCAATTTAACAAAAAGATAACAATTGTAATCATTGGAGGTGGTATTTCTGGAGGATACCTTGCAAACACTTTGAAAAATAATTCAATTTTTGATGTTAAAGTTATTAACAAAAATCCTTATGCGGAGAATATCACAAGACTTCCTTTTTCTTATGACAACACTGATTTAGATTATTTAAGAATGGATGTAAGATAACATATGTATCACTAAATTTTCAAAGAGAAGTGACTATATTGTTGGAGAAGTTAAAACAATCTCTGAAAAAGAAATTGAACTAATGGATGGAAAGAAAATCACACATTTTGATATTTTAGTTTTATCAACTGGTTCTTTTGTAGACAACTCAAAATTAAACCTCAAAGATCTTAAAGTGCCTATAATAAGCGGAAATGATTCTGAGGCATTTTTTAAACACCAAAATGAGCTCAAAGAAGCAAATACTATCACAATATTAGGAAGTGGATCTGTAGGTGTTGAATACCTTGGTTCATTTTGTGAAGCATTTCCAGATAAAAAAATATATCTCATTTCAAAATCCAAAAAATTTTTAGAAAGAAATGGAGATTCGGCACATAACACAGTTTCAAATTTCATTCAAAAAAAGAGTAACTGCATTATTAAATTAGGAGAAACAATACAATCTATTGAAGGAAATATAATCAAATTGCAAAATGAAGACATACAAACTGATTTGATTTTGAGTTGCATTGGGTTTTCTCCAAGAACAGATTTCTTGAAATCTAACATGTCAAGTATTTTAGATAATAGAGGATTTATAAAAGTTAATCCACAACTACAAGTTGAAGGTTACTCGACAATCTTTGGAATGGGCGATATCTTAAATCTGAAAGAAGAAAAATTAGCTCAAACTGCAATGGAACATGCAGACTTGGTTGCAAAGAATATTGAAAATTTAATTCTTGGAAAAGAGTTGGAAACTCATAAAGTCAATGAAAGAACCATTTTGGTGTCAATTGGAAATAATTACTCAATGGTTCTTCAAGGAAGTAATGGTGTAAAAGCATCAGGATATCTCTTGAGTTACGCTAAATTAGTTGTTAAGTACAAGTTGAAATCTTCACTCAAAGAAGTAAAATGAGACTTTGACGTGTTCATAAAATTTCTTTTCAAAATGAATTCT
This sequence comes from Neovahlkampfia damariscottae, assembly GCA_016618085.1. Taxonomy (NCBI): domain Eukaryota; phylum Heterolobosea; class Selenaionea; order Neovahlkampfiida; family Neovahlkampfiidae; genus Neovahlkampfia; species Neovahlkampfia damariscottae. The sequence goes on from JABLTG010000054.1 coordinate 33,165, forward strand.
TTTTTTCAACTTATCAGATGACATTATTCCAAAAATTGTTTTGTTCAACGTTTCTCATTTGATTGAACGAAAAAAACACTTGTGGAAAAATGAACCCAGAAAATGAAAACTCAATTGAAGAAAAATCAACAAGTTTTGATTTTTACACTCGAAAATTTGAAAAAAGTACACTTATTACAGTTCTAGAACCTCCTTTTTTTCTTGCCTGTTTGAGAAATCAAGTTGAACAATATATTTTTATTAGCACAATTGAGATTTGGAATTCCCAACAAGACAAAAAAATATTCACTGAAACTTTTCATGGAACCATAAGAGAGTGCTTTTTTAATTTGCAAAATGGAAGAATTGTGTTGGGACACAAAACACTTTTTAATGAAGAGAAATGGATCATAATTGATTTTTTAAATAGCAAAATAAAGATGAAAGAAATTGATGTTGGACCTGCTGATGACATAAACTCAGCAAGAATAGATCATTTTATTGCGTACAACAATGTTAAAAAAGAAATTCAATTGTGGAATTTCAAAGGTGAAATTATCACCACAAGTCCGCTGGATCTGGATTTTAGGTACCCTAATAAAACATACTATGTATCAGATTCGAAAACTCTCGTCGTTATAGATTTTCATTTCACAATTTATGATGGAGGAAAGAAAATTCATTCACACAACATGGAATGTTATTCTCCAATTGTAAAGATATATGACGAAACTGAAATTATTTTTTTGGACATAAACTATGGTTTTTACATTCACTCTGGCCATACACGAAATTATTTTGAAGTTCCAAAAATATTGATGATTGAAATATTACATGTAAATTTATATTTGATTGGACTATCAACAAATCTCATAGGAATCTATCGTATTGAAAAATCAAAACTAAAATGTATAAATGAATTACAAATGAATACATTTTATGCTTCTTCCATGGAAATGTTAGCAAATTTCAATGTCATTTCTGAGTGGAAAGGAATTCACAAGATATGGGACACCAAAGGTTTCGTATCAACATTTGGTTACAATATACCTCTTTTTAGAAATTCTGTACGAAAAATGACCAAACTAAATGATATATCTTTCTTTTCTATTTGAAGAATATATAATTTTTCTTGTTTGTTTTGCATCAGTTTTTGGTCAACAAATTTGTGAGACCAAAATTTCAATTTTAAGTTGTGCTCTGAAATTTGAAAAATTCGTATCTGATCCTGTACACTTCTAAAACTATGAAGAAATCAATTTTGAGAAGAGTTTTTCTAGAATTTTCACTCTGATCCTTTCAAATTTCAACCTTTTTTTCATCTTTTTTTGACCAAAATACTGCAAACATTTGATTCAAGTCAAAAATTGAAATCCTTTTCTTGGATATTTTTGACGAATGGGATCATTTTATTTAGGTTTTTTTGATTGGTCTTTTTTTTCTTCTACAGAAAAATGCTCACGCTGTATTTGGTATTCAGTTTTTTCTTTGTTATCCAAAGTCACATGACTTATTTTATGGTATCTCATTTATGCAACATCTCAAGAACTTTTGTTCCAAACCGAACTCTGTGTGGTTTTCAATTTAACAGTAAGACTTTCAACGGTTTCACAAGATTCAATTTTCAAAAAAAAAATTCAACCAACAAGGATTCTATAACTATAGCAGCATGGTATGGTGCACCATTGAACATTCAATATGGTCAAAATTTAAAAGAACCAAACATTTTTTATTCAAATGTGTCAAGACTAGACGACGTTAGAACAAACATGTACAACGGATTCAGGACAATATTTTACTTTGATTTGGATTTGATGAAAAAATACCTGTTGAATAGTGAGGACGAATTAGAAATTGAAGCTGGAGCGAATTTTTATACAAAACCTTCGATGAACAGAAATGGAACATTGTTTTGGGACAATTTATGGACAGAAAAGAGGGTATTTAACTTAAAAAAGGATAACATCGACTTTACATTTGTAGATGGTATGGTAAGATGGGAATTTTATCATCCAGCTATTTATTCGTTAAGTTTGGCTTTTCATCTCGTTTTGGTAGTAATAGTAGGTTTATTCTCAAGAGTTCAACCGTTAAAAGCTCATGGTTTGTTACCACTAACAACCATTATTATTTTGACTTTGAAATTTATCTCACAACTGGTTCACTTTTTTCCATTTGTATTGACAAGATTATACTTCACTCCAACCAACTTGTTATGGTATTTTAGTGAAGTTGTTAGATATGGTGGAGTTGTTGCTATTTGTATGGTTTATCCTTTGAATTTAATTCGATTTCTAATTTTGACATTTTTGAACTATAGAAAGTCAATATCAAATGGTGAACAAAACAAAAAATGTCATATCAAAATACTGCTCATTTTAGGAAACGGAATCACTTTCCCAATAATCCAATTATCAATGTTTGTGTTGATTATTATTATTGGATTTACTTCTTATTTTTTGATCTACATCCAAGTTCAATCGATTACTTATCGAGTATTAATGTTTTTTCTTGCTATTATTACAATGTTTCTCATGATGATCGATATGTTTTTTTTAAGCATTCATGTGATCAAATGGATCCAAAAGAAAAGGAAGAAATGGGAATTCATTTTATTTCCATGGCATTTTTTAAGGATCGCATTTGTTGAAGATGTACTTTATTTTAGGATTCAGATTTATGGAATTGGGCTCTTTTTGTTGTTTCCAACTTTTGTAATCAATCAAATTTACAACCTTGCTCTGCCACAAGAAAAATATCTCTTCCTTACATTATCAAGTATGGCAGAATATTTATTCATTTTTTTTGGTTGTCTATTTTTCACTATTATTTCAATTTTCAATTTCTTCAGAAATATAGGAAAAACCAAAAAGCATGTGAGTGCAATTCAAGGAGCAATGGAAAATGAGAAGTTATGGGAATTATTTACAGAATTTTCTGAATTGGAATTTGCCTTGGAAAATGTGAAATGTTATGAAGATATTCAAAAATTCAAAAAACTGAAATCAGAAGCAGTTCGAGTGGTTCATATCGAAAAAATTGAAAAGGTTTATCTCAGTTCTAGTTCTGATTTGGAGGTTAATGTATCAAACAAAGTCAGAAAACAATTTGACATTAAAAAATCAGAAAAAATTGATGAAAGTTTCTTTGAAGATATTGAAAGAGAAATTGTGGAAAATTTGAGTGATACATGGAGTAGATTTGTAGTGAGTTATCAATATCAAAACTTTTACCTTTTTCAAAATATGTTAAAACAAACAGAACTTCAAAATCAATAAAAAAATTGATGGTGACCATTAGATCTAGTTTATATTTTTTCTTCATCTTCAAAGTAAAATTCTAATCTTCCCTCAGCTTTGCAAAGTTTCCAAGATATTTTGGATTCTCAACAAAATCAAAACCCTAATCCAATTTCTTCGAAGTTTGTATGATATGCATGAAAAAAAAGTTTATTGAGAAGGTATTCCAATTTTCTTAACAGTAAAAGTTAGTTAACATATCTCTTGGATCAGGTTGTTTATAAATTTTGCTGAATAATTTCTTTGGATAAGGTACAACATATCCTTGAAGTTTTTCTAATTTTTCTGGATTTTTAGCTTTTAAAACATGATTGTATTGCTGAATGATGAGTGCATCTTTTGAAGATTCAAGATTTTCAACTGTTCTTTGAAATACTTCAACATAGATATCTCTATTATGTTCTGAGATTTCTCTCCAAGTTTTAAAAAATTTCACGGCATCCCATACTTCTTTGTCATCAACTGATCGTCCTGTGAATTTTGCCATTGCCTTCACTCTTAAATTATGAGCAAGTTTTGAAGCCATGAATTTTTCACCTCCCATTTCAATCTCAATTTCTTCATTTCCTAAATGGTTAAAAATCTGCATTTTGATAATACCTTCAATACGAAGACCAATTTCACTATCACGATCACCCAACATTGAACGATCATTGACATTTGCTGAACTACAAAAAATGATTCTGTCATCCACAATCATTAATTTAGAATGAATATAAATCATTTCATTGCAATAAACTCCAGATTTGAATTTTCCCCAATTTCTTAAACAAGAAATAGTTACATAATCTTCAACATCCACCTCTGGAAATTTTTCTTGTAACACTGTCAACATTGAATATGGTCCTTTAAACCTTGAAAAAAAAAATTAAAATTGAAATACTTTGTACATTGAAGATAATTGCCAATATGTTAAGTTTTGTAATGTTTTAGTATTTAACGGTGAAGAACTATGAAGTGGGCATAAGAATATTGCTTTAAATGGTTCATTATTTTCAATTGCTTTTGAAACTCGATCAACTAAAGTTCCAATCAATCTATTTTTTGGATTTTCAACTTTTGTGCATGAACTAATAAAGAATTGATTTTCAATATAAACAAAATGTTTTGCTTCTTTGATAGCCCGAATTTGTGATTTATAAATAGAATTTTCTGTTCCAGAAAGACCTGTGGACCAATAAGCAGCACTACGTAAAACTTGAACTTTTGCCAATGTTTCTTTTAACTCTTGTTTACCACTTTCAAGATATTCATCTTGTGAATAGTCCGTTTGACGAAGTGAAATATGCGGTTGATCATGATCTTTTGTAAATATCCATCTTTGGATAAAATTTCTTGCAACGTCTCTTGCAGGTTCACCAATAACTTTAGCATGATAATCTTGCCAAGGCATACGAGGAATACGTTTTCTATCATAAACATCTTCCAAAGGATCTCCAATATTTTTATTTTTAGCAGGCATCATTGGATTAACATAATCACGACCTGGATAAATCAAATCTTCTCCTTCATCAGTAAGTGCATAATTCTCTTCATAACGATTATAAGCAATATCAATACCACCAACATATGCAATTTGTTGATCAATTACAACAGTCTTTTGATGATGTGAATAAATACCTAAAGCACTTGGTGGATCTCTAATACAATGAATATGTGGATGTAATTTCTCAAGATGTTCCTTCATAAATGCAGATCCTAAATTGAAGGCTGCATCAATTTCATCCCAAACAGCAACATAAATTCTGCAACCTGCATTTGCTCTTTCAAGTAAAACTGATTTTTTAAAAATAATATTCAACTTACTGTGATCAAGTCTGTCCACATACTCACCGTAAATTTTTTTTCTTGTGAGATGAAATAATGGACTAATAAACCAACCGGTGATTAAAATTTCATCTTGAGCTTTTTTTAAGTTTTCAGCAAGATCATCAAAATATTCTTTTCCTCCCATGAAAATTTGAGTTGGACAGTCTTCATAAGATTTAGCGAATGAATGAAATGGATGATCAAAAACTAATTATAATTCAGAAGAATTAATAGGTTACCATGTGTCACTTTTGTATTCTCAGAAATTGCTGAAATCCAAGTAGGCAATAAATCAGGTTCTTCAACAGCAATTTCTATTTTATGTTTCAATTGATGTGTATTTAACAAGAAAGAATAATCACTTTCTGGTTTACGATAACATGAAGCTTCTGCCAAATCAATAACATATTCAGGTGGTTGTGCTTCAACTGCGTCATAAATTTCAATTCTAAATGCAAGTTTATGTTTGTTGTATTGTTTATCCATATCACTTCCAACAATTGCTTTGACATGAAATCTCTTTTGAATCCAATTTCTTGATCCACTTGATATTGAATCTTTTTTCAAATGTTTATAAAGATCTTGTGTTAAATCTTGATCTTCATCTACAATTGCGCAATTGAAATGATGATTTGATTTGATGTATGTCGCTGGAACATCAATTAAAATGATTAATCTTTTTTTGGTTTCTCCAATTCTATATGAAATAAATCCAGAAACGTATCCTAAAGATTTTGTTGCAGAGATCAGTACAGTCCCATAAGATTTTGTTAAAATTTTTAAATCAGCTTTTTTGGAAGTAACTCCACTGAATAAAGTTACAATAGGTGCATCTAAATCATATTTAGTATTGTTGTTCATTCCAACTGCACATGAAGCATGTTTTCCTTCTTGTGTTAATGCAAAAACAGCCTGTGACATTTCACCCTTAGAAAAGTTTAACATGTTTTTAATGAAGGTACCATTGGATTGAATTTTTTCGCTAAAAGACCAGAGTCATCAATAAACCAACGTTTCTCGCTCATTAATGCATGACTATAATCTTCAAAAAAAGTTACCATTCCATTTTGAACTTGACAATATTTAACTGCTTCTCCAAATAATGCTCCACATTTTACATTTCCTTCAATGGATGGAAAACCAAATTTTTTGACACTTGTGTCAAACTGTCAAAAAAATGTCAAAAAATGAAAATTAAAAAAATACTTTTTTTTGAATAGGAGTTACTATGTCTGATACAAATAAACTAAACATACCAAAACAATTCGTAAATTCAGGTGCATTTTTTGCTCTTGCTTTGAATTCATCATAAGTCAATTCTGTGATTTCTTTTTCAGTTTCTTTTTTAATTTTCTTTTTTAAATCATCAACTTTATTAAGTAAAACAGCTTTTTTCATTTCTTTCTTGTCTTCTTTTGAAATACTTTTTTGTTCTTCATATTTTTGTTTGATGTGCTCTAAATTACCATCTTTCAAGTCTTGAAAGGCTTCTTTAATACTTGTACCTTGATCTTCTGCCATATACAAAAATTTCTTATTTTTCAAATTTTCAGTTTTTTCTGAAAAAGTTTAAAAAAAAACAAAAAAACCTTGCGCAAAAATTTTTTCAACAACTTGTTCAGCAGGAATAATATTATCAATACTTGGCATTTTAGAAGTGATTTCAACAATTTTTTCACAGACTTCTTCAAGTTCATGTTTTTGAATTTTTTTATCATTGTCCAAGTCAACAATAGCCAAAGTAAAGTTTGCTTTTTCTTCAGGTGATCCTCTTGACATGATACCAAGTGCTTTTATAAATTCAGGAAAGCCAACAGTTCCACCTCCATCTTCGTCAATTGCTTGAAATAAACTTTGTTGAATTCTAAACTCTTTTTTAAACATTGGAAAGACATTATTGAAAGTTTCAGCACTTAATTCTTTCGATGGATAACATGCGTCATTGAATAAATTATATAACTCTTTTATTTCAGCGTCACTAACTGTGGAGTGTTAAAAAAAAATAAAAATTACAATAAGAGCCTTCAAACTCAGAACCAAATTCTGATATGCTTCTATCCTTTTGTTTGAAAGAAGTAGTAACATTTTGAAAGTTCTGTTTATCTCCTTTTTCTTTATTACCCATCTTTTCTGTCGGATGTTCAACCAATGAAATCAAACTTAATCAAAATGAATATTTAACGAATTTCAGAAAATTGATTTCATCAATAATTCTTTCAAAAAAAAGTGTTTATTCTTTAAATTTGTTTTTTTTTCATAACAAATAAATTACAATTGTAGTTTTCAAAAGAAACGATGTTTCTATTTTTTTAGAAATGTTGTCAAAGTCGAAACCTTTTTAATATTGTTTGTCGATGAACGTGATCCTTTTAATTCAATTTCTGTAAATTTCTTTCCAAAAATAGAATGTTTTAAAGTTGTATCATGCAAAAAGCCTCTCTTTAAACCAACGTTTGATAATTTTTTTACAACTTTTGATTGTCTTTGTTCTGATAATCTGACAAGGTTAGAATCAATTTTTTCCTCTTTTATTCTTGGTATTTCATTGATAAATTTTTCATCAAAACAACAACATAACGTCTTTTCTCCATCAAAGAGAGGATCATAAGCATCATCATCAATCTCTAATCCTCGCAACCAAAAACCTAAATCTATTGCTTGTAGTACTATATAATCGTGAGGAAAGTGATTTGGAAAATCTTCAAGTTTGGAAAGGACTCTATCAAGTATTTCATCAACTTCTACATGAGTAGATATATCAGGTATAAACGAAAATCCAAATTTATCTTCGTAACTTTTTTTTGAATCTGTTGGAAAAAAAGCAGCACCTGAATTTCCAAATGTTTTCATTTCATCTAAAAAGCTATGTAATGAACCATTATAATCTGGTAGTATATCTAATGAATAGAGTATTTCTTCCATGAAAGTATAACAATTTCCTTGTTTTGTTTTGGTATCAGGCGTCCAATCTTTATAAGCGTATTTAGCATTAAATTCAGCAACAACTGGAGAAATACATTCTTGTATATCTTTTAATGTTGTTCTGTGAAGCGTGAATATACGAATTTTATTATAAAATTCCATCATTGATTTTGTCAGTCTTTTAGGAACACAAATTGAAGTGTTACCAAATTCCAAATACCAAGGTCCTATTAATCTTTCAAATTTGTTATTATTGTCAAAAAAAAGCTTACAATGCACCATGGAATCGAATGTATTTGTCGTCATAGTCAAATTTTTGTAAATTTTTTATAACAGGATTGAAAATATCCAAAGTCTCCATTTTATCAGAATTATGAACTGGTTCTGTAAATATAAAACGAACTTGTATCTCTTGGTCTTTGAACATTTCAGAATCTTCTTTTGCTATTCTTAAAAAAGTATTTTTTATCATGTCAGGATCACAAAGTGAAAAGATTAAATTGTTGTGTAATTTTGACATTAAATGTTCATCATTATGACATAAATATTGTATTTTATGTTGAAAGATAACTTTTGATGGGTCAAACTCTGAAAAATTAAAAAAAAAATTCTTCTCACCTGCTTGGAGTAATTTGTTTTTTTCTTTTGATAAAGCGCTAGTATTATCAAGAGAAACACCTAAACTTTGAAAATTCTTGTCTGATAAACCTAATAAATATTGTCCATCTATCTCTTTTGATTCAAAAATGTCTTCATATTTTGACAGCCAACAACCTTTATGATAAATCGAACTTAACCATTCTAAAACTTGTGATGTACTCCATTTTCTGGTTTCTGATAAAGTTTCAATTTTTGAAAAATAGTTCTTACCTTGATATTCAATGGTTAATTTTATTTTATTGAATTCAGGTTTCAACTCTTCAAAAGAGAGTTTTCGCAGAATTTCGATAAATTTCAAGTAATTCTGATGTCTCCAGAAACTTATCTCCAAATCTTCGACCGTGATTTGAAATGGTTTATTGTCAGACTTTATAAAAACAAATTAAAAATTTTTTAACGGTTTTTTTTACAAAAGTTTTTTGAAAACGTTTTTCGACTTCCATTAATTGTATAACTTCATATTTATTATTCTTTTGTAATTTAAAAAGAAGTATATAATTTTTACCTTCAGATCCATGAAGTAAAGTGAGTATTCCGCAGTTAGTGAAAAATTGTAGTCTCTATATTTATTTTTGTGTTTCTTCGATATGAGACCTTCTAAAAGTACAGTAGTTGACTTCAGTTTTTCCAACAATTTATACACATCCTTTTCTTCTCTGATGTTTACCATTGTTGAAAACAATTGGTTGAGTCAGAACGAAAAAATCATTGGCCGAATTTAGGGTTTGGAACAAGTCTATTATTTTTAAAAATGAAACAATTTATTCAGTTCAAATGTTGACCTTATAATTTACCAATAAGGAAATTGTTCGGAATAACGTTTGATTGGCGGTTGCGACAAGAAAACCAATCAGATTTCGAAACTCTGGAACGGAAAAAAATGTTTATTTTTTTTTTATAAACACAGTTAATTTCCTACCAAGCTGTGATATGCCTCCAAGTTTCATTACTGTATTTGTACGTCTTAACGTTTTCAATGGAGTTTCACTTTTGATTCTAGTTGCTGTTTCTGAAGCTGTGGATTTTGCATTGAAGGTTTTTCTTTGCATTAATGATTTGTGTGATTTTTTGCTCACATATTTGGGTTTTGTCTCCTCTCTTACTATTGGGTTATAATCTGTGTCCAATGCAAACACATCTTCGAATAATTTTCTTTGAAAACAAGGACAAAGAGGTGTCAATTTAATACTCAACAATTCTTCATAATCAACATTGTCTGTAACCATTGATCTGAACCAAAATGATAAATCAATCAATTGAAACGCAATAAAGTCATGTGGAAAATTCTTTGGAAAATCTGAGTCTTGTTCCATTATAGCCAACAGATCATCATCTAAATCTTGATGATTCGTGATTTCTGGAAGATCAGAAAAGCCAAATTTTGAAGAAATTGCAAAAGCATTTTCAGCTGGATAGATTGAAGCACCTCCATCACCAAAATCTTTGATTTCATTCATTATTGAGTTCAATGAACCCTTCAGCTTGTTACATTTAAATTTTTTTAAAATATCATCCACAAAGGTTTGACAATTGCCTTGATGATTTTTCAAGTCCGGCTCAATGGAACGATATATTGACCTCGCATTCCAAGAAGCGATTATCGGAGCTATAATATCTCTTATCTCTTCAGCTGTGTTTTGAATTTTACATATTGTTCCAATTTCATGATACATTTCGCGGATAACTGGATGCATTCTTTTTGGTACACAAAATGAATTATTTCCAAATTCTAAATACCAAGGACCAACAATTACACCACATTTAAATTTTCCAAATTTACTTTCCCAATCAAATTTTTTTGGTATTTGTTCAATTGTTCCATAAAAATTTTGTTCAGTTTCATATGATTTACTGTTGTGTGGAAATTCAGTCAAAATCACTCTAATTTCATATAAATCCTCTTTACTATCTATTTCCTCAGCCTTTTTATGAAGTAATTCATGATTTTCTAATGTTAAATACGTATCTGACATTTCAATTTCATCCACCAATGAAAACAACATTTCTTCATCTTTGATCAAAAAATTTTTGGGTTCTTTTTCGAATCCTAATTGCTCTAATTTCATTCTGAATCTAGTTTTATTCGGTTTAAATACTAAAAAAATGAACAAATATAAATTTTACCAGAAAGACTGATCAATTTTTTTTTCTCAAAATTTATAAATTTGGTGTGTTCTTCTGAGATGCCCATATCTAATAAATCTTTCTCACTTAAAGATATTAACTGTCCACCATCAAAATCTTTTGACACAAAATGCTCTTCATACAATAAACAAATCGGTTCTCCATTGTACATTAGATGACTCAACCATTCAATAACATCATCACTCTTCCAATTTATTATATCTACAATAACAATTAAAATTCAAAAAATTACCTAAATTGTCTAATCTGGAGGTGTATTCAGCTAACGGAGATTCTTTTTCTTTAAAATTGTTTTTCTTTAAAAATTTGATAAAATTGAAATAAGTTGAAGGACTTTTGAACGAAATGAATAATTCTTCATCAATTAAAATGGTATATGGATACTTGTCCAACTTTGAAAAAAAAATCAAAATCTAAAAAGAGTTTACATATTTTCTTTGATAGAGAGAATATTTTTCCAAGAGTTTATAAGTTTCATATTTTTTTTTCTATAGTTTAATCAAGTTTTTTTCGGGTACCATGAAATCAAGAATGTACAATGTTCCTTTGTTTGTCAAATAAAAACTGTACAATTTGAAGCCAACTTTAGGTGCTTGTTTCAATATGGAACCTTCTAAAAAGAGATCATTCTCTGATTTTATGGTTCCAACGAGTTTGAAAATGTCAGTACCTCCTCTGTTTCTAAACATCAGGTGATGATTTTGATTGGCTTGTTACAACTTTTCGGAATTTAAAACTCCGATGATTTGGAAGTGTTCACAAATGAGAATTCCAAGTATTTTTCATCAATGATTTTATCAATAATATGTTTTTTATTGGATAAAGAGTATCCAAATTTGGATTATTTTTTTCAGACCCAAAAAAAAACATCCGTTGTCCAATCAATTTGTTTTTTCTTTTTGTATGTCCTTTGGTGGTCAAGGAAAGTCACCAGATTCATTTTTTTTTCAATTACTTTTAGGAGGTTCAAGTTCAGGGACAGCAGCATGTTTTACTCATCCATTAGGTTCGAAATATTTTTAATTAAAAACAACAGATTTGATAAAAGTCAGAAAACAATTGATGGGTGAACAAATCTCAGGTCAAAAAATGAACAGCTTTAAAATTGGTTCACTGATTATAAAAGAAGAATCTTTTTTTGGTTTGTATAAAGGACTATCAGCAAGTTTAATGAGACAATTCACATACAGTTCCGCAAGAATTGGTTCATATCCGTACATGAAGAAATTAGTAAAACAAGATAATGAAAAACTTGGCATGCTTGGAAAAATAACAGCTTCGAGTATCCTTATTAAGAAAATTTAACATCAAATTTTTCTAGTGATGTCCGGAGCTTTAGGTTCAATGGTAGGATCACCAGCAGATTTAATAAATGTCAGAATGCAATCAGATGCAAAACAACCACCAGGTAAAAAAAATTATAACTCTAAATCTTCGCCAGAGAAAAGAAGAGGTTATAAAAACGTTTTTGATGGAGGAATAAAAATAGTAAAAGCAGAAGGAGTTTCTGCTTTATGGACTGTAAAACAAAAATTCTCGTTTTTTTTATTTTTAGGGGTCCAAAGCAAATACAATTCGAGCAATGTTGATGACTTCAGGTCAATTGGCTTCGTATGACCAAATTAAAGAAATTTTATTGAAAACAAGATGGTTTAAAGATGATGTTATAACACATTTTACTGCAGGAAGTTTAGCAGGAGTGATTGCGACAATTATTTGTTCACCAATAGACGTAGTCAAAACCAGATTGATGAATATGAAACCTGGACAATACAAAGGTTAGAATTTAAGAAATAAACTCATCATGAAAGGAATTGGAGACTGTTGTGTGACAACTTTCAAGAATGAAGGAACTATGGCTTTTTTTAAAGGATTTGGGCCTAGTTTAAGTAGACTAGTTCCTCAAACTATTTTGACATTCATATTTTATGAGAAATATTGTTCATTGCTTGATAAATTTTTGACAAATAAACATTGATTGAATTTGTTCAACCACAAGAATACCAACTCCATTGTGTTCTTCACCTGGAAAATCTCTGACTTTTCAAAATTGATTTGGAAATTCAACGGATAAATTCCGAGGAATTAGAGTTCCGGAAATGTACTATTTTTAGATGACACAGCTATTTATTCCGTTTCGAAATCGGAATTTTTTGTCCAATCATGTCATCTATAGGTTCAGTGTTATTTAATGCTTCAACAAAAACATTCACACCAGTATTTGGTGTTGAACATGCTTATGTATTAATCTCTGCGATCATCATCTGGATTGTATTCATGTACCTTGGAGGAAGAGTGGCTAATGCAAGAAAACGTTATGGAATCAAAGTTCCAACACCATATGAATCACCAAACGATAAAGGAGATACAAAGACAGATTTCAATAAATACCAAAGAGGGCACATGGTAAATCCTTTTATTCTTTAAATTTCACTTAAGAACTTGGCTGAAAATTTGGCTGCTCTTTACATGTTATTATTTTCAGTTGGTATCTTTTATCCAACATATGCTGCTGTTCATGGTGTTTTCTTGGCTGTTGCAAGAGTTATTTATGGAATTGGTTATGTCAGCAGTAGGTTTTTTTTTTAATGTTAAATTTTTTTCTAGCTCCACCAAAATTTGTTTATGGTGCAATACTCACTCATCTTTACGAATTTTCAATGGTTGGTGCTCTTGGTTATGCTGTTTACCAAATGATCACACTTGCTCTTTAATAAAGCAATATTTATCTGAAAAAACAAATTGAACGTCTTGTTCTCATAAAAAAACAATCAAGTGTCCAAAACATGATTTAGTAGACAAAAATGAGTTTATTTATAAAGTTTCCAATTTCTTCACAAATCCATAATAACTCAAAAGAGCTCCACCCCAAGTTTGATTTGAATTATAAGGGATTTGGAATTCTTTACAAGTTTCTCTTACAATTGGAGCAATAGCAGGATAATGAACGTGACTAATGGAAGGAAACAAATGATGTTCAATTTGAAAGTTCATACCACCCCAACATGATGTAATAACAAAATCTAAAAATGAATCTGAGGATGAGTGATTGCCAGATGATCTGACTTGTAATTCACCCCAATCCATTTTCTTTGTATCTATTCCATGAAGATTTTCTAAAGACTCTTCTGTATCATGATTTGGTGCAACACAAGCCCAATACCAAAATCCTAATGAAAAAAACATAACAAATAAGCACAACAACGCTCTTTGATATTCAAGGAAATAAAATGGTAATATGATTTGTATGATGAATGAAATAGTTCCAATGATAGTTGAAGCAATAGTTAATCCTATTGGTTGAGCTGCAATGTCCATTCCAAAAATTTGCATTGAAAGTAATTCTGTTCTTTTGTATAAAATAATTTGTCCCAAAAATTGTCCTGGAAATAAATTAATCAACCAAACAACAAATGATTGTCTTTTCATTAATGCATTGGCTGGTTGTTCTTCTGATTTTCTTAAAAATGGATACCAATGAACAACATCCGGATCTTTTTCATAAATTGAAGTGTATGAATGATGTGAAATACAATGATGATGTAACCAAATCCAATGATTCCAAAAGCACCATGAATTCCAAAGAACAGAAACGTATTCATTTATCCAAGGTTTATAGGATACTCCTCCATGAGATGCTTCATGCATGGCTGTAAAACCTAAACATGTGAAAAAAACTCCGTATAAAAATGCATGATAAATACTTCCTGTTGTTATCATTTGAAAAAGTGAAATACAAGCAAAAAGTAAAATGACATAACTCTTTATCGAGCTGCTGTATGTTGATTTATAGTTTTTTCCTTGAAATTTAGCTTTAAGTTTCTTTGTTAAAGTTGAATAAAAACCGTCTTCTTTCCATGAAAAGTAATCTTCAAATGTTAAATTTGTTGGTGTTTCAACTTGATAATTTTTGATGAATTTGTTCATATCTTTCTTTGACAGAACATGAACACTTTCAAAAACTTCAGTAATATCTTTTCCTTGTCCTGCTTTTATAAAATTTTCGCCACCTGGATGCTGAGAGACAAATGTTTTGAAGTCATAGAGTTTTCCATGTATCAACCAAAGGTTTTGGGGTATTTTTGAGCTTGTAGGTTCAGCAGTTGTCATGATGGTTTAAAATTAGGTTTCCAATTTCCAATTATTCGTTTTAAAACATCATAGGCCAATGAAATCACCCAACTTTTTCTTTTCTGTTCACAACTCCATTGTCCAATGAAAATGATCATTTTTTTCCTATGGAGAAAAGAACAAAAAAAAAGAATTTACATCTTCAAAATGACTTCATTTCGTTTCTAAAATTGTTTTTAAAGATTAAATTATTTCTCCAATCATAAACAACCAAACTCTTTCATGACAGAAGAGATTGAAAAGATTTTCAATTTTGAATTTTTATCACAAATTAACTTTTATAAATTAATTTTACACAAAAATATGAATAGTTTGGTAAGAAAAATCACTAAATTGAGTTTTGAAAAAAAAAGTTTGTTGAACAGTTCAGGATTTCAATAAAATCAATGAAATTGTTATTGTATGACAAAATGATATTAAATTCATCATTTTATTCATTATTAACAAGTTATTTAAATTCTCTTCTCAATTTCAAAAAGAATCTGAATAAGTAAAAAAAATATTTTCTTATTTTTTTGACATGAAAAAAGATGTTTTAAAATCACTAAAGTTCTGCAAGAAAAAGAGATAATGATATCCTATTCATTTTTGAATAATTTTTCAAATGGTTTATTTCTTGCATTTCGAGAAATGAATGAATATTCAAAATTATTATTACTTGTCATCAAAACAAACTCAAATGAATTATTTTTTAAAAATAGAGTGGATATTTTGTTGAGCATCATACCATTTAAAAAGTATTTCAAAAAGAAATCAAGAAAAACAAACCAGTGAAAGTGCTTAGAAGTTTTCCCATGAAAAAAAAAACTATCAAAGAAAATGATCAATTATTCATCAACAAAGATTTTTTGAATAAATTTTTCATGCTAACAAAAAGTTGATTTTTTTCACCAATCAAAACATTTTGTGAAAAAGATGAAAAGAAAACTCAAGGAGAAAAAGGAGAACTTTCTGAAGAAAACAAAACTCACAGAAAGTATTTATGGGTCACTTCCAAATGAACTATTACACCAAATATTCGCTTATTTAGTTCCACAACAAAAAAAACAAATGAAAACATTTGTCGAGTTAAATTTAGTATCAAAAAATTGGTATGAATATTTCAACAATGAAAATGACGTCTATACCAAAGATTTTTGGTTAAACTTTTACATCAAATATTTTGACTTGGAAAACAATCACTTTCACGAAGTGATTGACAATTTAACCATCACTGATTTGAAGGAAATTTTTTTTGAAAGATTTGAACTTGAACGTGGTCATTTTAAGTACTACGACGTTAATTTAACTCCAGATAAGGTTAAAAATGCATTACCAAAAAAATATTCAAAATATTTTGATTATGAAAAATTCAACACTTTGGAAGAATTATTTATTTCTCCAAACTCTTTAATAGTTACATCTGTTGCATACCATGAAGAATCAGTGTGGCTTGAACGAAGTGAATATGAATATGGAATGAGACCTTCAGAAATGTGTGTTGATGTCAAAGCAACTGTATTCTTAAGAAATTCATATTCAATGGATTTAGATATTTCATACACTGGATTTAGTTATTATGAAGATGAGGATGTTGATAGAGTTACCTTTTCTTTGAAGGTAAATGACAAAGCATTGCTTGTTTGGAATGAAGAGTATTTGGATGTTTCAACAATGGCAATTGAAAAGTTATGTGAATCTGTTGAAGTCAAGTTATGTAGAAGCTTTTTTATTTATTTACTTTTCTTTGTTTTGGAAATTATAAAAAACAATGAATGTGGAGGAGTGACAGAAATGCAACGTCAAAAAAAATTGATCACCATACTCAATGAAATAAGGGAACTAGAAGATGAAGAAGACGAAGAAGATGAAGAAATATAACTTTGCTTGCAAGAAGAGATTGTTCTTTTTTTTTTTGAGATCTGTGTTTTGAAGCTTCCAAAAGAAAAGACTATTTTTTATTGTTTGAAAAGATATATTTCAGGAATTGATTGGAAAGTTTTTTTTTTGCTTTGCCAATTTATTTTTGTTGTTCCGACTTCATAAGATTCCAGCCAATCAGAATTTTTTTTCTCATTGGGATGAGCAAAAGAAAAATTTCACTTGGTATCTCAGTTGGTAAAATATTTGGTCTACGTAGTCCTGTTGTAGAGTCAAATGAAGATATAGTACCCATAAAGACGGGTCACCTGTCAGTCAAACCAGGTTCAAGTTTCAAAGGTTCCTATACCGAAAAACAAGCAAAATCAGGATCTTTGGATGAAGAAACTAATTGGACTGTAGTTTTAAAAATATATACTAGAGATGATGATAACTTCTCAGGTACACTTTCATATACTTGTGAAGACTATAAAAAAGCACCAATGTACAAAACAGAAATAAATGGACAATTTGAAACTTTCAGTCAAGGAGAAGTTGAAGAAGTTGAATTCCTTGAAGGTTCAAGTGGAATTCTAAAAACTTTCATGATTGAAGCAGATTCAAAAAAATTAGATTTGGACGTGATTTCAGCAAATTTGAAAGATAAGGATATTGTGTTAACAGGATATATGAATTTGACAAAAATAGATTAAAAATTTGATAAGAAAAAAAATTTAACACAACTGTGAAAATTAACTTTTTTATTTAAACAAAAGTTTTTTCGAGTTATTATTCTCTTTATATTTATGTGTAGGTTGATTTTTTTTGTTAGAAGTCCACTTATCATACAAAGATTCAGAATCATCTTTTTTTGGAGTCAACAAATTCATTGGAACATTTTGAAGGATTTTCTTTTTTCTTGGTGACATTATTTCTGTTTTTTGTTGTTGCTGTTCCAATAATGATTTTAAATACTCAATTTCTTCATCTTTTTGTGCCAAATTTGTTCTGTGTGCACAATTTGTTTCAAATAATTCAATTTGAAATTGACGCTCCAATTCTTCATTGTCTTCTTGATTTCTCTTTTGTTCCTTGTACAAATGGTTTTTAAGTCTTTCAATTTCAGCTTCTTTAGTTTGATTACTCAAAATCATCTTGTCACATGTTGAATCAAAATTTAATTGACTCTTCCTCAAAAGATTGTTTTCTACTTTCAAATCTTCAATTTGTGTTTCCAAAGTAAGTACCAAATTTAAGTAGTATTTATCCTTTTCTTTAATTTCTTTCGCAAAATTATCTTTCAACTCAATAATTTCTTGTTCATTCTTCAAAAGTTGTTTTTTTGCATTTTCATGAATTTGTTGGGATTTGATATGACTTGATTGTGGCGTAGAAGGAAATAATTGTCTCTTTCCTCTTGGCGTTGCTTGATTGTACCTACATCCTGTTTCAATACGTGAAGCAATCGCTGAATATTTCAATACAGCACAAGTCTCATCCAAGTCATTTATTGAAGGATTAGCATGAACTATCATCACAACGTTTCCCTTTTCCATTAAGTCTTGAAATATTCTTGTTAATTTGCTTTCTCTAAAAGGAACAATTTTTTGATTTTGTTCGCTATGTCTTTGATTCCATTGGATGTCATTCAAACAACGACCCAAAATACACAAAGACTTGTTGATATAACTGGCATCTTTCAAATCATCACTATGTGTATTTGTTCTTTTATTTCTCTCGCTACCTGCTAAATCTACAATTGAATACTTTTCAAGAAAATAAACATCATTTGTTTCCAAATTTTTTTCATATAACTTTAAAGTGAAAACAGAGTGAGATCTTGAACTTGCTACATTAAGTGTAGTTTGACATTTCTTTCTTGAATGAATACCCATTGCAAGATAGTACTGTGCTTCTTCTAAACTGGAGATTCTTGCTTCTTTCACATTTTCAATACATAAACCTCCTGTTGAATCCAACTTTAAATTTCTTTTTTGATTATTGTTTATGAGATCATAGATTTGTTCATTATATATTTGTACAAATGATATTTTTAAAAAATATTGACTACTTCCGAATTTATTGATCAGTTCTAATTTTCCAAAACAGTCTTGCAAAGTTCTTGGAATAATTCCTTTGTTTTCATCATTTCCAAGGATAGTCCAACTTTTTCCTATTAAAATAAAAGTTGGAACTTTTTTTTTTCTTTACCTGAATTTGTAACTCCATAACTAAACAACAAAGAAGATGTTCCATTGAAAAATGAGTCCAGAAGTGGTTTTCCCACATTTTTGTATAACTCTTCTTGTGAAGTTTCTCTGTCATAAATATTATTGAAAAAGTATTTGTCTTGTTTTTGTTCAACTAGAACTGTATTGGAATCTAATTTTGTCAATGTGGATGTGTTGTTTTTATCTGAAGAAGGACGGATTCTCAAACAGACCTTTTTGATGTTAATAGTTTTTTTCTTACAGATATTTTATCTGTTTGTCTCTTCAATATCTGAAGAATGGGTGTTTGTGGCTCATCCATTGCTGAGAAATGAAAAAGAGATTTGATTGGATAATAATTGTAACGGTTTTTGGCGGTAAAATAAAAAATTCATTTTTTAAGATTTGCAAGAAGTAAATCTGTCAATTTGTTCAATTTATCAAATCTTGTACTTCTTGTCAATGACGAATTCAAAGATTCAACAACATTCTTTGCCATTTCTCTTTGAGATGTCAATTTCCTTTGAACTGAAAATATCACAAACAACTAACATAATCAAAGAAATAATTAAATAAAAAGAATATGTGTTTTCTTTAATTTTCAAAGAATATTCTTTTTCTTCATTTTTTGAATTTTGAATTATTGTTCAATCATTTCCAAAGAGTTCGAACAATATGAAACAGTTTAATCCAATAGTTGGATTTCATTAATCTCTGGTGAGTTATTATTTCCAATTCTTCCTGTAAACTTTTCAGGAATCTCTTCCTGTTACCAAAATTCAATTCCATCTTTGATTTCAATTTTCTCAGCATTGAAATCATTTGGTAGAATAAATTTAATCTTTTCATTTTTCAGTTGATTGAAATAATCAACAATCAAAATCTAAAAGTCAATTTCCCAAAGTTTTTTGATAATTCGATGATTGTTTGATTTATGATTCATTAACAACTGAAGAATTGAAAAATTCTTGAATTTTATAGTAACATTTCGTTATATTTCTCATCAGATACGATTGAGGATGAAATATTGATTTGTAGTTTTTCATGAAAATTTTGATATTGGCAAGAGCATCTTGTGTTGATTTTTCATTTTCAGAAATTAGGATTTTCTGACGATTCATTTCTAACAAGATGAAGTAAACAAGTTTTCTGGATCAACCAAAGGTTGCCCATCAAACTATGTGTTCATTCATCTTGTTTTTTTTTTGAAAGAAAAAATCTGTTATTTGAAAAAAAGAATATTAAAATTGAATCATCAAGTTGAAAATTTGAATCTATAATTTTTCTTTGTTCTCTGAATTCTGTTTCCATTTGTTGGTTTCCAAAGTAATAACTAAAAACCTCTTTGCTTTTGGAACAAAAATACCAGTACCGATTTGTTTAATTTGTTTTTGATTCATTTTCAGTTTTTGATTGGTGTATTTTGTTTGAAGTGAACAATATTTTCATTGGTTGAATTTTATTTTTTATTTTTTTGGAGTCATTTCGAGATGCCCCCAAAAATTGAGTTTATTTTCTTTCTTTTGGGGTTCTATATTTCCCATTTCCACCTTTCTTTGTTCTCAGAACCGTACCGTTTTCAGTATAAGTTTCCATCCTTTATGTAGTTATATAATGAAATTGTGATTGTTAAATTCGTGATTTCATTTGAAACTTGATCCATGACTCAACTTGTCTCTGATTCTTGGACCTTCTTTCCAGAACAACAAATCATAAAATCCATTTACTAGGTTTCTTTCCAATTTAGATATTAATTCATTTTTTTGTCAAAGTAACTTGGTGATAACATTTCATAAAAAATTGTATGAAGTTCTTCATTATCTGCACAAACCACACGATTTTCACAAGAATTGAATCTCACAAACAAACATCTTAATCTAATGAAATTCGTTAATTTCAATGAAAATTGTGATTTATCAATGTTCCAAAACTGGAAACAAGACAACTAATAAATTGTAATTCTCGTTCTTGAAGAACAGTTGGATAGAAAAAATCCAATCATTTTTCTGGAATTTAGGGATAATATTTGACCTGTTAATCAATTTTATAATTGAATTTAATTCTTCTGTTGATTTTTTAAATGCACACATTGGAAAATTAAATTTCAATTTTTTCATAAAATCTTCATCATTCAATAATTTTCTTCTGGTAGTATCTTTCATTCTATTATTGAATTTATCATATAATGATAATATAAGAATCAATAAAAAACTTGTAAATTGTTCATTAAATAATTCTTTTGTTAAGAATCCATGCCAAGTCAAATTTCTTAAAGTCATTCCTTGAACATGTCCACAAAATGTCATGAGAATAAATATAATGTCAGTACCAATATATTCCAAAATATTTGAATTAGTCAACATATCCTTGAAATGTTAAAAAAAAAATGAACTAACTATCAAACGTAATTATCTGGATTTAGTAGTGTGCTGGATCAAATATAACACATCACCAAGAGTACATTCTAAAAAACTCATGCCGGATAAAAAACATAAATAAAAATCTTTTCTATTATATAAATTGCATACATCTTGAAAAAAATGGAACCATTATCAATTTCACTTTTAAAAGCTGTTTGTTCGTTTTTAGTTGTTCCAGAGGATCAGTTTGAAAGTTTTTTAAAGTTTCAGTGATCAAAGGTGATATACTGGTTAATAATAATAATTGATTTAGTTTTTTTATTTAGAAATTGAAAGTTCATATTTGGAGTTTGTTGATAAACTGTTTATCCAATCAAATTTTTTTTTGTTTTTAGTTCAAAAAGTGCATGAAAATTTTGTTGCTTTTTTTTTTGTTTGTTTTGATCAAATCAAGACATATAAAATATATTAAACCTTCAATGGATGGAAATCCAACAATTGATTGCGGAAATACAATTGAAGATCCTTGCAAAAATTTTAGATCTTTACTAAATGGAATAACTGAAGAAACTGACATATTTATAATTTCAGATGTTAATGTCGAAAATTGGAATTGTACAGATATAAACTTGTTGGTTCATAAATCGATCAAAATTTTGCCTTATAATCTTAACAAAAAAGTTACGTTTAATTTTGGATGCCATAAAAAACAGAACAATGATTTTATTTTAAAAAACGGTAAAAAAGAAGTAAATATACAGATTGAAAATGTTAATTTTATTGGAAATTTTGTGAATTTTCCAAGATTCATTGAAGTATCAGAAGAAGAAAATTCAAAAATTATTTTAACAAATTTTGAAATGAAAAATGTATATTTGGAATTGATACATTCTGAAAAATGGCCAAAAAATTCATCTATTACTGTTGAAAATTCTAATTTTCATCACCTGGATAAGTTTTTATCAATTTCTTCAGATAACCAGAAAGTTAATGACAGTCATCTCATATTCAAGAATACTAATTTTGAAAATTCAACTGGATCACTTTTTAATATATATGATACAGTATCTACTTCAATTATTGTCACTTTTGATAATTGCACTTTTCATCACAACCATTGTAAAAAACAAAAATATTCATTGTTTTCTAAAGATGCCAATAGTTTTTCAAGAGTTATTCTTAACATCAAGAATTCTTTTTTTTTAAAAAATGGTGGCACCAATGTCTTAGACTCCAAATTTTCAATTGTCAATTCAACATTTGAAAAAAATGAAAGATTATTTAATATTCTTTTTTCAAATACAAAAATTGAAAATTCTCAGTTTATCAGTAATATTGGTGGAAATGGTGGTGCATTAACTGTTTCGCATACTGATTTGGTTGAAATTTTTTCATCAACATTCAAAAATAACTCAGTAAGAAATTTAAAATCTTTGACACTTAAAAAGGCAAAACAACAAGGAGGTGCAATTCGTGGATCAAGAGGATCAAAAGAAAAGTCAACAATGATCATTAAAAATTGTGAATTTGAAGACAATTTTATTGTTGGATCAAATGATAAAGAATTTGGAGGTGGAGCAATATCCCTATTAGATTATTATCGTTTTGAGCTTGAAGACTCAAAATTTATCAAGAATAATGCATCAGTATCCTCATTTATAGGACAAGGTGGAGCAGTATTTCTGAGAAATGAAATGAAAGGATGGGCAATTTTAAAAAGAAATTTTTACCAATCAAATGTTGCAGTATATGGTGGAGGTATTTATATTGAAGGGGATCTATTTAGAGTCGATATCACGGAAGATATATTCAAAAATCATGAAAATATCAGAGCTGGTGCGGCGATTTATGTTGAAGATTCTGTTAATTTATTCATCAATGATTGTCATTTTGAAAACTCAAATACAGCAAGTTTAGGAGGAGCTCTTCTTTTGGATGAAGCTTTGACACAGATTTTCAACTCTACTTTCAAAAACTGTAAAAGCAATGAAGGTGGAGCAATCAAAGTACTTTCTGGATATTTGACCATTTTTACATCTACGTTTACTTTGAATTCAGCAGACAATAAAGGTGGTTCTGTGATGTGCAAAGATTCTACTTGTCAATGCGAACATTGTAATTTTGAAAATAATTCTGCAAAGAAAGGAGGATCTTTTTATGTTGATAAATCAATCTTAACCCTTCAAAAATCAAAATTCATTTCAAATGTTGCTGATGAAGGTGGTTCAATATATTCATCACAATTTTCAACAATCAAAATTGTAAACGTTGAATTTACCTCCAATTTGGCATCTTTAGGAGGTGTTTTTTATTCAAAAAGTGAATTGACATCAAGTGGATATCCATTGATTTTAGAATTTGAAAAAACTATTTTCAAAGATAATTTTGCAGAAGGTGGTGGAATTATTTATTTCTCTGGAAATATTTTACCAAAAGAGATATTTCAAAACGGAACAAATGGAAATATATTCATCAATTCATTGGCAGAATCTTATGGAGATATTTATGCAACCAATCCGAGAGTTGCAAATTTAACAAATGACACTCCTGTAAAAGTATATCCCAAACAAATTTTGAATCTGAATTTTGAGGTATTTGATGCTTTTTACCAAAGAATAAGATCACATCCAACCTTTAATTTGAAATTAGAAGAATCTTCAAAACCTTATGAAATAGTTGGATCTTATTCACGTGCTATTTCTGATGGGAAATTATTTTTTGGTGATAATTCAATAAGATCAAAAATTGGTTCAAAATTTACCATTGCAGTTTCATCACCATCCGAAGGTGATTCTATTTTCATTCAACAAGTTGATGTTGAAGTACAACATTGTCCAATGAGATTCAAACAAGTTGATGTCGGAAATTTGGAAGAATGTCAAATGTGTCAAAGGAAATATTATAGCTTTGAAAAAGGAAAATGTATTCAATGTCCAAAAAATCTCATTTGTGAAGAGGAAGAGATGCATACTCAATTTGGTTTTTGGAAATTCGAAAAACTGAATCATCCAGTTTCAGTTTATCCATGTGAAAATGGTAAGTGTGAAAGTAACAAATGTATTGAACATCGTGATATATCATCACCCATTTGCAGTTCTTGTTTACCTGGGTTTGAAGAATGGTCAGAGACTTGTATCATTTCAACATCCAAAAATCCATCATTTTGGTTGATTTTGATGTTTTTTCAAATTATAATGGTTTTAAGTTTATTTCATTGCATCGGTCAAACATCCATGAAATCAGGAACCGTCTCTATTTTTTACTTTTATATTCAGACATTGTTACTTTTTATTGGAAACTCAACACCATTTTTTTCTGTTTTCAAATTTTTGAATTTACATTTAGAAGATAGTTGGACTGTATTTTCATCAGAATTTTCAATTTTTAATATTTCAATATTCAAAACAATTCCTTTCAAACGTGAAAGTCATATCAAATTATTTCATCCAATCATTGAAATTTGCATTTATTTCAATATTTTTTTCTTTTTCATATGTTTTTTTTACTTTTCAACAAAGATTAAAAACTGGTTGAAATTGAAATTCAAACAAAAAAACTTTGATGAAATCAGGAATCGAAGTGAAAGTATTACACAAACAACTTTTCAAATGTATGGAAATTTAGTGTTAAATTCAAAATTTATAACAACATTATTTCATTCTTTCTTTGAAAAAAATGCATTTGTATCAACAATTTTGAATCTATTTTTGTACACATATCAAACAATCCTTGTAACTTCATTGGCTTTTTTTCAATGTAAAAAATTTGGAGATCAACATCATATCTTGACATCAACGAATATTATATGTTATACATCGACTTATTTTAATTGGATTTTAGTATATGCTGTTTTGATTCTTTATTGTTTCATATTTCCAATTTTCATTTTTTTGTTTTTGTTTATTTCAAGAAGAAAGAAAATGCTTTTCACAAAAAAATTTTCAAATTATTTTGGATCTTTATATCTTCATTATCAACCAAAATATTACTATTTTGAATCAATATTCTTCTTTCAAAGGATCATATTAGTGCTCACAAATTTTTTTGTGTTGATGTTTTCAAATTCAACAGCTATTAATTATTTCATCATTGCATCAGTAGTGATTATATTTTCAGTTATTCAATTAATATTGAAACCATTTTCAAAGAAATCTGATAACACATTACATGAGATTTCACTCTTCTCTTTGATTTTTATTGTAATCTTAAGAGGATTTTTGATTTTTGATTCAAGACAGTTTTGGATAAGTACTACTATCTTTATTTACTCATTGATGATTTATATTTATTTGTTTTTGAAGATTTTATTGTCAAATTCATTTTTCATATTTTTGAAAGAAAGTCTGATCGGATTTTTGAAATCTAAAAAATTGAAAGCGATATATTATGATTAAATTTTATTCTTAATTCATAATTTCTTCTTGTATTGATATTTCCGTTTCACTAATTGTTGTATTTTGTATTTGATTGGATAATGAAGATGTCTGAACTGTTTCGTAGTTTATTGCCCATAATGAGATATCAATATATATTCTTGTGTTTTTTCTTCTTCTTGATCATATTTGAATATTCTTTGACCTGATGATCCGAAAATTGGTAGACTATTGTGAAACTTAACACAATTAATCATTGAATCTGATGAGATTGTTAGAAAAATTGGTGAAATTTCTTGAATTTGTTTTAATTCTTGATACTTCATCCCCTAATTTTTCGAGTTCATAAAACTATTATTTCACCATTGGAACTCCCAGAAATCAAAAATTTTGAATTCAAATCAAATTCAATTTTTTTATTTGTTTCAACATTTCTTTGCATAGAAAATACAATTTGATGATTTCTTAAATCCCAACAATGAATTTCATTATCTTTTCTTCCTCCACTAAACATATTCCATCCTGATTTTGAACATTGAATTTGTGTTAAACCACTTATATGTCCAAAATGATAAGATCAAGATCGAAATCATTTTAGAAAATTATGACTTTGAAATCAAAATTGATTTATTTCAATAAACTCAAAAAATTGTTTTCCATAGATCCAGAAAGCATATTTTTCTCATAAAATTTCTCTGAAAGTTTTTTGTTGATCTTTTTGTAAGTGTTTCCCAGTTTGTAATATGCAATCATAAATCCTTTACTTCCTGCTTCTTCCAAAATACTTCTTTGTTTTTCAATATCTCCATTCTGTTGGTAATAATCTGAAAGTTCTAAATAAGCCGATAAGATGTTGTCATCTTTGGCTGAATTTAAGTATTTCAATTTTTCTTCTGAATCACACAATAGAGCAAGTTCAAATAAAGCATATGACACTTATCTTTTATTTGTTCTAAATAATCCAATTGATGATCTTCATCAAGATCACAAAGATAAACATATGCTGGTGGATAATATTTTATCAGTTCTTTCAACTTATTAATGTCATTTTCGATGATTGAAGTGCATCTAACATCGTTTTTTCCTAGACCATACCAATAATTTGCTTCTGGTTCTTCAAATAACAAGTCGAAAAGTATTCCCATAGAATAATTAGCTGATGGGTCATTTTTTAATTCTTCTCGATACAAGTCATGTAAATCTTTTATCAAATTGTCAGAATATTTATAAAATTCATCTCCTTCTTGGTGTGAATATATTTCAAATGCCTTTGCAAAAAAAATAAGTTGCAATACAATTTTTGTATTTGTGACTAATTGAAGTCATTTTTAGAATTGATAAATTGCATAAACTGTGAACTATTGGATCATGTGGTTCTTCAAATTGAATAGGAAAAAATAAATTTCCGAGAAAAGCTTCTTTTCTCGTTTGATGACTCCATTTATCAAAAAACGGAGGGAAAAAAATCTTCTTTTTCAACAACATTTTTAGTTAGTTGATGCAATACATCAATTTCTTCAGCAGGACACTTTGATATAAAATATCTAAATGAAGCAAATTCTGAATATGTCTTTAATTTTAAAATATCTGATATTTCATCCAAATCCAACTGTTTTTTAATTTTTTTCAATAAATGTTCTTTGTTTCGAGTTCTTTCCAACATTATTATCATTTTTTTGTCTATATACAGTTTATTTATGTCATCTGTATCTAATTTTTGCTCAAAAGAAAACAAGTATTTGTCTTGAATTTGAGATTCATCTTGAGTTTGTGTTTCATCATCACTTCGATTTTTTCTTTTCTTGTATTCTTTTCTTTGTTTAAAATCAATATAGTAAATGTCGTTGAGTAATTTTGCTTTCTTCAAAATAGTCATTCTTTCTTCAGAAAACTCATTCCAACTAAAAATATAAAAAAAGGAAATTTAATACGGATATCTTTGGATATCTGATTCTTTCTTCGATACTTTAAAATCACATTCGATTTTTTCTCCAAACCAATCTCCAGGACAAAAAATATTTGTTGGGTCTTCTTTTAATCTTCCTGTTCCACAATTTGGGCATTTTGGTAAACAACCATCGACCATGCTATTCGCAATTCCTTTTTTTTTTAGTCTTAATATTCTTACTTTCACACTTCTCGAGCTTTTTTTCTATTTTTCCATTTTTCTTTTGTTTTTTGGTTGACCGTTTTTATTTAAAAATAATTCTAAGGTTTTGGTTTTATAATCTGCGTTTAAAACATAAATCATTCTTCTCTTCAGTTCTTCATCAGACAAATAAAAAATTTTGTTAATCAGATTTATATTTTCATCTTTACTAAATGAGTTTATTTCGTTTTTTCCAAACGAAAAAAAACAAACTTTATATGGCTCCATATTTTTTGAACCAAACAATGAAAAATGACTCTCCGTTACAAAGAACATCACCTTCAATGCTGTGAATTATAAACAAAAGTTAAAATGAAAAAATGTAGGTAAAATTTATTTAAAAACCTGAACAGTGACATTCTGGAACAGTGTGTCTGAAGTTGTATTTAGCAGCACCAATATCTTTGATGACTGGAACACAATCCATACAAACATAACGGAAAAGTCCTCTATAAGTGTGTAAACAGTAATTTCTTCTTCCAATTCTTTTACAAAGGATTGGACCATAGTTTGTTCTTTGACATCCTTTGTTTAACCAATTTGAAGCATATTTTACATGTCCTTTTTCCAATGAAACAATTCTTGTATTTCCTGATGGACCATCTCTGTTAATTTGAGCTTGATGTGTGTAAAATGCAGCTCCGTGATTATGATTTTGACCAGCTTGCATCATAACAGGTGATCTTGTTCTTGCACAATGTGGTGTATAAACTGAGCCTCTTGGTCTAGCAAGTGGACAGTCTTTCCAATGTACAACCCAAATAGCATGTTGTTCAACTTGATAATCCATTAAGACAATTCTTTGTGGACCTCTGAATGATTGGAATTTAGCATGACGAATTTGGTTCATGAGAGTATCAACATTTGGTTTATTTTGAGCAACATAAAGATCAATTGAAGCTTTAACCCAGTTTCTTCTTGTTTGGTCATGAATTAATTGATAAAGTGGAACTGTTGTGAATTTAACTGGAGCAGGAGCTTGGTCAAATGAAGCAATTCTTTGATTAATTTTATCAGCACCAAGTTCTGGATTACCTCCGAGAACATTAAAAAGTCCGAGTTTTCTATATCTAGCATAAGCTGAATTTGGTGGTCCTTGGTTTCTAATTTTATGTTCTAAATCATTTTGCATATCAGCATTGACATTAGCACCATAACATTCTTTAATTGTAGTTTGTTGATAAATTGTACCACCATGTTCTGTATCAATTGAAACATCAGTTCCGTAAAATTGAATTAACATATCATATAAAGCTTTAACAGAAGGATCATTTGGATTCCAAGCAGGTAAACTATTTACAATAGCAGTGAATTCTGGAAGAGCAGCCATTGATTTAACTTTTGAAACGAATGAAGTGTGTACTTTTTGTGAAACACCAATGTTTGTATAAGCTAATGAAAAAGCGTTTGCTAATTGTCTGACAGTAGCATCATTTTGAACATATAAACCAGCTTCATATTTGTTTTGAGATGGTTCTTTGTAAACCATACGTAAAAATTGTTCAATGTCTCCAAAACGGTGATTTGAAATATCTACTTTTTTTTGTGGAATAGCATTGTCTCCTGATGGTAAGACTGGAAATTTGACTTCTCTTTTTACACGATCAAAACCAAATCCAGAAATGATTCCGTTGGAAAGTGGTTGTTGGTTCATTGCTTGAGCAACTTTTGAAGAATCAATTAATTCAGCTTGCATTTGAATATCTTCACCTTCAGTAACGACTGAACCAGAAATATCAATTTCTGAGTTTGATTGAACGTTTGGAGAGTCGTTGATGTAGATTTTTTCGTCACTTTGAATTCCTGCTTCACTTGAGAAACCTCTTTGTAAAGGTGGACAAAATAATTCTCCTTTAAAATTTCTCATTGCTTTGCAAAAAGTTTAGTTTTTTTTTGTTTTTCTTTTACGGCAGTATTTTTGTGGAAGGTTATTAGCCAAACCAACAATTTCATTTCTTAGCACGTCAGCCTTTAATGGTTCATATTCAGCAGCTACGAAAACAGCGCAGAAGATTAACACACAACAAAGGAATTTGTTCATGTTTTTAGTTTATGAAAATTGTCCAATGAAAAGGCTATAAATTAAGAAAGGTCAACCAGCTCATTGGATGTTTGATTCCAAAATTACCAATTTGGTGAAAAGAACCTAAAAATAAAACCAAATGACAGAAGGAAATAATTCAAAGTTTTAATCACTTTAATCCAGTTTACAGTTCTTCAGTTTTTTATTGGTTCAAAAACTATAGATTTTTTCACAATTCCCAACTACTCCATTTATTTATTATGAGCGACAGTTACTATTCATATGAAGACCAGGATGGTTTTTCAGTCAATTATTTCGAAGAAAGAGGTGGGAAAGCAAGCAGTGGAATTACAGGAATCGCTACCTGTTTTGGATGTACCATTCCACTAGTATTAATAATCTGCGGAGCTGTTTTAGTAAGTGACCCACAAAATAAAGCAAGTATTGATGGTGTAAGAGTTGCTTATTATGTTGTTGGTTTTCTATCTGCTTGCGGAATTTGTTGTCAATTATGTTGCATTTCATTTTTTCAATTTTTAATTTGTTTCAAATGTATTAAAGATGTGTTAGTATCAGATTCAGATTCCATCAGTTCAAAAGTTGTTAAAGATATTGGTGATAATTTAATTCAAACTTTACAATGGTTACTTTCTTGTTGGAATCTCATCGGACCTATAATGTTAATTTCATTAGCTGGTGCTTCAGCTTCTGTTAATGCTAATATAAGACAGATTGGAATTATTTCGATAGTTTTTGGTTGCCTTGTTATAACATCTTATGTTTTGTCATGTTGTACAGTTTGTTGTGCTCAATGTTTAAACATATGTTGTGTAGCTACTGTATCTGTTGCTGAAGATTAAAAAAGAAAAATTTTATTCTCCAAAAATTTCTTTTTCTCTTTTCAAAATTAAATTTTCGTCAAATCCAACATCTTTATCATTATACAATAAAAGGTTATCTTCATCAATATATTCTAATAATTTCTTCTATTTGATTGAAAAAAGAGGTTAGAATTTTTTTTTTTTTTTTACTTTGATCTCTTCAGGATAGCCATCAATGAAAATATATTTTTCAATAGTTTCAGGAGCTAAGAATGATTTTACAAAATACCAAATTGCACTAAATGTCCAACCTGCATTTAACACAATTACTCTTCTTGATCTCTCTGGATAATTCTGTCCGATTTTGTCAAAGATTTGTTTGACACTTTTTACTAAAAGAATAAGAAAAGTTTTTTTTACCATTTGTCATTGAGATACTTCCATCTAATAATTCTACAATTGTTGTTATTTGACAAGTTTTTGGTTCATTTAACATTCTTGTATTGAGCTCATAGTTGTAAACCATTTCACGAAATTTGATTTCAAGTTGTTCTTCTGTTCCATCAAAGTTTATGTTTTTCAACATTAAATATTGAACTGGGTTTCCTTCTTTATCTTTTCCATAAGTGATAAAAGTTTGTTCTTTGTATTGTTTCAAATCTTTGTAACGAATCATTTCAGGTTTGTATTCTTGTCTCCATTTATATTGAGCTTTGATTTGGTCGAGTGTTGTTTGTAAATTAAAACCATATCCAAGACAATAACTGTTTGAATTATTACTTGTATTTTTTTTTTTTACCGAGAAATGGAAGCTTCATTTTTGACGTCTTTTAACTGTTCTTCTGTTAAATCTTCTTTTAATAACGCTTTTTGAAGTTCAGAATGAAATATTTTTTGTTGCTCAGTGAACTTGTTGTAAATGGAAGAGGACATTTTGATTGGACTTTCAAATTGAGGCTTTTTAAACTTTTTTTTGATTTTGTGATTTTTTTCTTGATTCGAATCACCTTCTAAAAAAAAATGAAAAAAACCGTTTTTTTTTGCACCAATCATAATTTGTACTTTTTTCCAAAATGACGACGTTACAAGAGCTCAAAATGAAACAGGATCAAGACAAAGAAGAAACGATAAAAACAATGTTTAATGGATGTAAGTCCCAAAACCCTATTTTAACTTTCCCAAAAAAAAAAAGATGGTGAAACAAAAACTGATGTTTTAGAGTTCAAAGAGTTCAAAGTTTTTTACAAAAACCTTTTAAAATCAACCCAAAATATATCAAATCAAGAACTTAAAAAAATAGATTTCAACCAAATCTTTGATGAAATTGATCCACACAATTTTGGTGTGGTAGAATTTGATGATTTTTATTCATGGTGGAAAATTCAACAACCAGATACATTTAATGATAGCTTTGAATCTGGTTCTGATATTCTATCAGAATTTGATTCGAATTATGACAATGAAGAATTAAGAAACAAACTTGATCAATTAGCTCCTCCGCCATCAAAAATATACAGCTATGAAGAGACAGAGTTCTATGAAGAACCTGTTGGTGTGATAGATACTGTTTTGGTGAATTTACCATCAACTGAATTCACAATCATAGTTTGTTTTATTCTTATTTTATTTGTATTTTTTGTTGATGACTATACTTTCTTGACACCTTTTGCTTCATTATTTAACATTAAACTTGAATAATAAAAAAAAAATTTGTTCACAAAACATCAAACTCTTCAAGAAAAATTCTCTTTTTGGATGTAAAGTTAAATTTTTTCAAACCTTTGAAAAAGGAAAACTGACAAAAAAAAATAAAAAAAAGTCATTTTTAAAAAGTAGGTTTTTGATTTGTGGAATTCCAACCAATCATTTTGATACATCAAAAACGTTAAAAAACGTACACTAAAAATAAAACTGTAAAATGAGTGGTATCTGTGGTAAAAAAGAAACAGGTGGACCAATTTTTGGTGAAGCATTAGATGTTGCTGCTGATAGATCTGACCCATTTAAACTTGTTCCTTACGTTTTAAGAGCATCTTTTGGTTATTTAAACAAAAGAGGTCAGTTTTTCATTCAACCTGAAACATTTTTTAGGATTGGAATTTGAAGGTATCTATCGTATCAATGGATCAAAAAAAACGGTACAATCATACATTACACGTTATGACAAAGGTAAACAAAAAATTCTTTTTAACTTGACAAAAAGGAGAAAAATTGAATTTTCTTGAATTAAGTAAAAAAGAGGCTGTGTCACCATGTAATATAGCATCATTAGGTTAGTTTTTTAAAAAAATGTTAAATTTTAACTTTTTTTTAGTTCTCTACTACTTTAAAAACTTACCAGAAAGTATTTTGACAAAAGATTTAGAAGAAGAATTTTTCAAAGTTGCCGATATGAATGATATGACAGAAAAAGTAAAACATGTAAAAAAGAACGTTAATAGGTTACCACCGTGTAATAAACAAACACTAAAGCTTTTCATTGAACATTTAGTTTACGTTGCTGAAAAACATAAAGTAAATCAAATGACAGTTGAGAATCTTTTGCTTTGTATTACCGGTGCAAGTAATCAAACACCTGTTTTCTTTGTACTGATACTTAATTACGAAGAAATATTTCTTGGTGTTACTCCTTCAAAAGAAGAAAAAATTCAGCGACTTGAAAAAATGAATTATGTAATTACAACAGAAGGTGATATTCCAAGAGCAAAAGAAGGTGAATTTGAAGAGAATAAAGAAAATGGAAAAAAAGAAGAAGAAGAAAAGAAAAATCCAATTGAAATGGTTGAAGTTCATATAACGAATATAAACGAAGAAACTGGTGAAGTCATAAAAGAAGAAGAAGAAGAAAAGAAAGATAATGTTCCATTGGTTGAAAAAGAAGAAGCGACAAAACAAACAAATGAAACAATTGAAGTTAAACAAGAACTTGAAGCATCAAATGAAGTTGAAGTAAAACATGAAGAAGAACAAGAACAAGAAGAAGTTCAACAAAAAAAAGAAAATGATCAAACCAATGAAAATGATACAGAAAACGTTGAGGCTCCTGAAAAACCTGTAGAAGAAGAGGTTGAACCAGCTAAAAAAGAAAATCATAAATCAGAAGTAAAACAAATTGAAGAGCAAATTCAAAAAGAAATTCAAGATCAAAAACTTAAAGAAGAAATTAGACAAATGGAAGAAGAATTCAACGAAAGTTAAGAATAAACAGTTCTTTACCTTAAAATCAAAGGATTTAAGTCTATGTTTCAAAGAATTATTTTTTTTACTTTTTTAGATTTCAAAACTTTGTTCTAAATTAATGAAATGACTTCTTTCATTAATTTTCATTTGAAGTTTTTGATCTACTGAAATTATATTGTTTCTTTGTTGATTACTACTTCAAAGAAAATTGGCGTTTCAGATTTTTTAGAAGAACATTTTGGTGAATGTTTTAAAATTCAAAACGGTATATTGGAGTTTCTTCTTTGAATAAATAAAAAATTCCCTGTAGATTGCGGAGAATAAAATTATGGAGAGAATGAAAAAAATCAAAAAAATTAATAGTGAAAAACTATTGGATAATTTTTTTCGTCCAATAAAACCACAACATGAATTTTCTTCAGTTGACAACAAAAAAAAGTTTGAAGTTGAAGAATTTCGCAAAACAACAAAATTTTATAAAAAGCTTTAGTAAAAATAATTTCAAATTTAATATAACATCAAATTCCGAAAATACTGAAAAAACAAATTTTAGTTCACAACAAACAGTTGTAAAAATTGGAGAACAAATTGAAAAAAAAATAAATTTAAAAAATATATTCGCAGTTGTTCAAATGGGTGGAAAACAATATAAAATAACACCAAATGATTTAATTACAGTTGAAAGAATAATGGCTGATGTTGGATCAACCATTCATTTAAACAAAGTTTTGTTAGTTGGAGGAACAGATTTTACAGCAATAGGAAGACCAATGTTATCAAATGTAAAAGTTATTGCAACAGTTGAACAACAAAGACATGCGGCAAAAGTTATTGTTTTCAAGAAGAAAAAAAGAAAAAGATACAGAAGATGGCAAGGACATCAACAATTAATAACTATGCTTAGAATTGAAGATATTCAATTTGAAAAACCAAAAATTGAAAAATCAAGAGTTGTTTCTGTTGAATAAAAGAATTTAATTTTCATAAATTTTTTTTTTTGCATCAACAATGTCTTGTTGAAATTTGATGAAATTTTTTAAACCTCTTGTGATGAATTTTGATTTATCATTTTGAAATCTATCTAATTCATTTTGAAAATTGGATTCCATTTCATTGACATTTTTTTTTGTTTGTTTGTATAATTTTTCAGCTTTGTTAACTTCTTGATCCATTAACTCAGCTTTTGGCTTCGTTTTAGGAGATAATCTAAGTTTTTCTTGTTTTCTAGATAATGTATCATAATCTGTTCTGTATAAATCAAGTTCTATATGTTTGTTATCCTTCTCTTCCATAAAATGTACAATTTGTTCCATTTGTAATGAAACATAAGAAATTTCATCCATTAATGGAATATTTTGGTTTTCAAAATATATTTTATCTGTAATATTACAATTTTCTTTAATTTTTGAAGCCAAATCATCACAATCTTCCTTCAAATTTTGATCTAACTCACCAATCATTTTTATGTCATTAACTATTGATAAACTTTCTTTGGAGAGTCCTATTGAAATTTAAAAAAAAAAAATTATTAGGTAATACTCATTTGGTTGTATATTAATTCACCTGATGATTTGATTGTATGGAATAAATGAGGCTTTAAATCTCGATAATATTTCAATAGTTCACCAGTGCTATATTTGTCATCAGTTGGTGCTTTTTTACCCATTTTTCTCCAAGAAAAATATAAGGACTGTGTAGGTATTGAATGCTTTTGAATGTATTCTTCAAATTTATTTTTGTCTTTCAGTGTTAAAAAATTCAAAAAAATTGTTGAGTTGAAGATCTTTGGAAATCGTAAACAATTTTCAATAAAATTTTCCATCAGTTTTCCACCTAAATTTCTCTTATCCAATTTATCTTCTGATTAATTTTTTTTTTTTTTTGAATTACTTCTGACAACGTAATGTTCTAAAATTGCTCTTGGTGGAACTGAAGGTATAATAATGCTTGGAATATTGTGAACCAGGGTTTTATACAACCACTCAAATTCAGATAAAGTTCTTTTGACTTCATAAACACCTTTCTTTTCTCCTTTTTGAACCTAAATTCAAGTCAATTTTTTTTTTTAATTTACAGTTGAAATCAGAACGAACTGATCAACAGTTGGGTTTGAAGTGATTGTAGAGTCTATTTGATAACCATATTCTTTTTCATCAATGATATTTTCTTCTGTAGATTCAAAAGAGCTTCTTGTTGAAGACAAATGCAAAGAAAGTCTTTCATTGTCGGTTTCTGGAGGTTGGAGGCTTTCATTTGGGATTTCTGGTTTTGATTGATCAGGTTCGATTAGAATATGAGGACTTCCTGTTGAAAGTTTATGTGAGGCAGTTGGTTCTTCAGTTATCACCTCCATTCCAATTTTATTCGTGCTGAAAACTTCCAATGAAAATGAAGAAAAAAAAAAATAAATAAAATTCAAATTTCAGTAGAATCAAACAATTTGAAATTAATTTATCATCGAAATATTTGTCCAATAGAAATTCAGAATCATTTCTGATGAAGTGGCAGACACCAGTTTGGTTGGTAGTTTTAATTTTCTTTCAAACAATTTTTGGTAATCTATTAACCATAGTTTTTCAAAAGCAAAACTGCTTTTATGAAAATACTACAACGTACAGCCTTACAAAACTTCCAAATTATTTTATTTAGAACTTGTACCATGATGAATTCTCTAGTTGGATTAGACTCAAATCATCAAAATTACTCGTTAGAAGTAACAAGTTATCAAGATATAAATGGAAATTTGGTTGAACTTTCGAATCCTGTAAATTTTTTCGCGAAGATAATTCCAGCAAAAATGCGAATTCCATTAAAATTTCAAAAAAGGTTCTACAACAAATATGAACATTTTGAAGCGACGGATTCATGTGTTTCAGATTATAAAATCGGTGGTTGTTATAATTCTACGACAAATCCTCCAACAGATGGAGCTGAAAATTTCGTTCTTTGCTGCTTGGAAACAAAAAGAGGAACTGGCCAACACTGTTTAAGATATGATTACAATAGTTGCTATGAAGCTTACGAAATGGAACCATTTGATATTCACCATGAGATCCACGTCAACATTTCATCCAATGGAAGATCAGAATTTTTTCATTTGACAAACAACCGTCCGAAAAAAACAATCAAAAATTTTGGAACTGTTCAAATGTCAATTAAATATCAAATAGAAAGACCTCATGATCTCAAATTTAATTATGTGTTATTCAAAGAGGAGAAAACGGAAAATTGGTTTTTTATCAATAAGTATCACGTAGATTTTTCCAAATTGACAAAAACAGCATTAGAATTCAAAGCATTTTCAAAATGTTCTGATAAAATTCATTCCGAAACCAAAACTCATCATGATCCATTTCATATTCTTGATCAATTCTTTCCTTTCAAAAATAATTCAATTTCTGAACTTTTTCAACCATTTGGAAGGTGTATAAGAATTTTGAAATTAGATAATTATTTCATTGAAATGAATGTTGAACCTGATTTCATCTTTTTGGACACCCACTTGGACAATATAAAATAGCAATAAAATTATTGGTCAATTCCAGTTATATTTAGATCTTCGTCTCAGTGAAAATACAAGCAGAGGAGTGACCATCAAAAAAAAAATAAATTTAAAACATGGAATTTGAAACTAAAAAAATAAAGAAACAACTTATGTACATCAAAGGAAAAACTCCTGTAATTTTAGTTCTTGGTGGATCCTTTAATCCTGTACATACAATGCATATTCACTCTTTCAATGTTGTAAAAAAACATTTAGAATCATTAGGAAACGAAAAAGTTGTAGGTGGTTTTCTCATTCCTTCAGCAAATAGTCATGTACAAATTAAACTAAATGAAGATGCAATAGAATTAAAACATCGAAATAAAATGATTGAATTGGCTATAAAATCAAGTGATTGGATTATTAATTATCCAGTTGGTGAAGTGAATTCATTCAAAGCGGCCTATTTCATTGCCGAACAATTGAAAAAAAAATTTCCAACAGAATTGAAAGATTTAAATTATAAAATGATATGTGGTGCTGATTTTGCATTTAGATGTTCATTATATACACATAGTGATGTTGTTGCTTTGGGAAGAGAAGAGTATACTAAAGAACTTTTAAACTGTAAAGAATCATTTCACAAAGATTTTATTTTTCTTGAACATGAAGAGATGAAAGATATCAGTTCAACATTGGTGAGAAAGAAATTGAAGAATAATGAAGAGATTGGTGAGTCAATTCTTGACAAAGATGTCACAAAATATTTAAAAAAAAATTTAAAAGAATTAAATAAATTTGAGAATAAAATCTACTTTTAACAGATGAATACTCCTTATGCAATTGTTGAATAACAATTTAGAAGCTTTGCCAAATTTCATTGGTTCATTGGATGTTCAAAAAATGGACACAATAAAATTGGAAGAAGTTGAAGAACTTGAAATTGACACTTCAGATCTCCAAAAAGAACCATTTTTACCATATGAAAGTATGAAAACAAAATTTGTTCAAAGAGTATTACCATTTTTTGTTGTTATATTATTTTTGTTGATTTCTGCATCGTTTTTAACTCTTGCTGTAATTATTTTGTTAAATTCGGAAGAAATACCAGTTTCCTTTATTTTGATGGGTGACTTTGGTGTCCATGGAGCTCCTCAACAACGTTTAGTTGCCAAAGAAATGTCACAATGGTGTTTGAAAAATAAATGTGACTTTATACTTACCACAGGAGACAATTTTTATGATAACGGTGTGAAATCCATATATGATGAACAATGGAAAAGTACATTCCTGGATGTATATAATCAAAGCTCACTTGAAAGAATCAAGTGGTATTCACTGTTAGGTACAAATTTTTTTTTTCATCTGACATAACAGGAAATCATGATTATCGTGGAAATCCTCAAAGTCAAATAGATTATACACATGTACAAAAAAGATGGACTATGCCTGATTTTTATTATAAATTTTCTCATTCTCAAGATAATTCGATATCAACCACTAAAGCACATTTTTTGGTGATGGACACCACAGCAATGGTTGATAACAGGTAAAAAAGGAGTATTTTGTTAAAAAATTAGGAATTCATCTAGTATTAATCACACAGCTTTAAACTCACAAAATTCGACTCTCCAGTATGCTTGGATTGACCAAACATTATCACAGCTTCCACTTATGGACTGGAAATTCGTTGTTGGTCATCATCCAGTGTATGATCTCAAACATCATGTTGAAAGATCACCTGAAATAATTGAAAATGTGCTTCCAAGAATTTCTGATCGAGTACATGGTTATTTTTCAGGTCATGTGCATGCTATGAGAGTTCTTGAAGATGACAAAACAAATATTATTCATTTGATAAGTGGAGCAGGTGGAAGAGATATTGACAAACCTACAAAACACCCTTTTGATAAATACACATTGGAGAAACCTGGGTTTATGATTGTTGAACTTTTTTCAAAAAGAATGAAAGTTCGAGTTTTCAATGCTGAAAGTGGTAAAGTTGAAAACGTTTTTGAGAAACAAAAATGAATCAGTGTTAATCAATTTGTTTTATTATTCCATTAAAAACTCATTTGATTTTCTTCTTCAAATTCTTCTTATTGTTAGTTTTCACTCCACCATTTCCAGATTTCAATGTAGAACAGTTCTATAGATAACATGTTCAAAACCCTTTAGTTGGAAGTCTTTTTCATTTCTGATTGGTTCAAATAGTCAACTTACAAGACGTTCATCATCACTACCACAAACGATGAACACACAATATTCAGAACCATCAAATGATGGGTTATTTTTTCCAAATACAGAAAACACATCAGAAAAACTTGAACAATCCACAAAAGTCAAAATTCACATTTTTTTACTTATAACTCTCCTCTTTCTCGCAATGGTAAAAAAAAAAAAAACTAATATTAGGTTATCTTGTTCGTTTCTATGGTGTTTATTATTCCAGGTGTGACATCCAGTTATCAAGGATTCACAGCACCTACAATTGAAGAAACAACATGTACAACAGTCAACATAACAAAAATAGAA
Organism: Neovahlkampfia damariscottae; assembly: GCA_016618085.1. Taxonomy (NCBI): domain Eukaryota; phylum Heterolobosea; class Selenaionea; order Neovahlkampfiida; family Neovahlkampfiidae; genus Neovahlkampfia; species Neovahlkampfia damariscottae. The sequence continues at coordinate 73,084 of JABLTG010000054.1, forward strand.
GAACGTGATTCGGAGAAAAGATATACATACCTTGTTGATTATTTGGTCTCAAATGAAAAATACAGGGAAAATACAAAAGATGATACAGTTGATCATTATGAAATTGGTGAAAAATTTAAGTGTTATTATAATGTAGAAGATCCTAAAATAGTGAGAACTTTCCGGATTGTTTCTGGTATTTTTTTTCACACCATCGCATTTTTTTACTATTTGGTTGCATTAGTTGCGTTTTTTGGTGTGACTGTGTCTGCGCTTGTGTATTTGTTGTTTCTTGGGTTTTTGATAAAATTAATAACCAGAACACCATCAGTCAAAGAATAAATTGTACTTTCATCAAAGAAAAAGTTTTCTTTCTCAGTCCAATAAATCCGTTGGGTCATCTGAAATTGTCCAATCAAAATGTTAAAACTTTGTTTATTTTTTGTGTTCGTCTCAGTAATTCTCGCAAGTCCTTCACAAGCTGTAGGAGGTACAAATCCAAGTAGTTTCAATTGTGGTGGTGAAAAAGAAAACTTAGCTTTACAAGCTGTAAGACCATTCAAAGCATCAAAAACAAACACTTTATTCGTCGCTCCACCTGTAGGATCTTCAAAATATACACTTGGATGTCTTAAAAAATGTGGAAATTCATGTTTTATAAAATCATTCGATACTCATCTCACAGAAACTCAAATCACATTTTTGAAGTATTTTTTTTTTTTTTTTTACTTTTTCAGAACAATTTGTAGTGGTACAGTTGGAGCTTGTAAATGTGATCATGTTGTAAACAGTTTAAAAGGTAAATATGACTATGGAAGAATGTATTTCAAAATTAAGAGTGCTGTACCAAAATGTGATCCTTCAATTGGTGAATCTGTTTTGTCAGAAGACGAAGTTGAAGTTTATTCTCTTGAATAAAAATTTAATATCTTTTAAAAAGTTTGTTTGATTTTTTTTACATTTCTATAAACTTTTTTGTTTAATTGTTCAATTGGAATTGCTGTTGTACTTATTTTAGAATTTGAAAATTCATAAGGATCTTGTGATGACTCTAAAGCTGAAAACTTTCTTTTTTTTGAATCATCAATTTTTTCTGTAGTTTCAACTTCTTCTGTATCTGTGATAGTTGGAAGTAACATCATAATTTCATCTAATTTCTCGGAAGTTTTTACAGTTTTGAGAACAGCATGTTTTTTTCTAATTGATCTTTTCTTGATGAACTCATCATCAATCATTCTTTGAATAACTTCAGTTGCTTTTTCTTCTGTGAATGAAAATTGTTGTTTTAATTCTTCTTTGGTGATATGACTTTGAGTTAAAACTTGTGCCAAGCATCTCAAATATAATTTTTCTTCAAATGTCATTTTTTCATCTTTTTGAGTTGTTGGTTCATCTTCATCAGTAATTTGAGTTGAATCTAGCTTTTGTTAACAAAATAATATGTTACCATCATCTTCTGATTCAATATTTTGATCATTTTCTTCTTCTTCCATTGCTTCAATTTTTTTTTCTTCATTTTTCTTATTTGATTGATCAAGTGATACTTCGTTCATCTTTGAAGAAATTTCATCAACAATTTTAATTTCTTGTACTGGATTTTGACATTCTCTGATTTCAATTGATTGACTTGATTCATTTGATAGTTGAGAATTTTCAATTTTCTTTTTAGCTGATTTTACAATTCTTGGGCATTCTTGATGCATTTGAGTTTCTTCTTCAATTGAATCCATAGGTGATTTATCATGTTGACTCTCAATTTCTTTTACTGATTTTTTTGGAGTTGTTGGAGCTTCATCTAAAAGAATATCATCAACTTGTTTTCCATTGCTGATTGAATCTTCTTCTTCTTCTTCATCTTCAGCAGTCCAAATTTTTAGATTGAAAGCGTGATATTTGGTTTCAACATTTGTCACTGAAATTTTGAGAAATTCCTTGTTCAAAGACTCTCTTTCTTCTGTTTAAGAAAATTAAAACTTTTTGGATATATTACGTTGGTTACAGGCTCTAAAATATTCAGGTTCATAATCTTCAGGTGTAACTTCATCATAATACCTTCAATTAGAAAAATTAAATGTTTTTTTTTGGAGTGAGATACATTAACTTCATAGAAAGATATCTTGTCGATGGAAGATTATTAAGACTTTGAGAAAGTGTAACTATTGTTCTAATCATTGCTTGAATAGATAATTTAATGTCTTCTTTTGTTTGAGCAACTCTTGATTTAGTTTCATCCATTTTTAGAATAACTCCATCTTCTGGGTATTCAAAAATAACTAATAGTGAATTTTAAATGATTTTTACATTCATAACTTTCAATCATGCTTTTGAAATCATTCTTTTGATCTTTTGAAACTCCAAATATTAATTTTTTCAACTTTCGCAAAAATTAAAAAATTTGGAATTTTTTTTTACGTATTTTTTGTTTATAGCATCAAATACACCCTTTTCCATCCAATCTATAAGCGTTTGAGCTTCTTTTGATTTTGGAAGTAACGAATTTATTTGAATACCTTTGAAAAAATATTAGAAACCGAATACTGTCGTTTACCCACTAACGATCTTTGTTGAAAGCTTTCATCTGGAAATAAATTCCTAAGATAGCAAATTGTAGAAATCGAGGTGCGAATTAAATTACGAACAAGAACTTGTGATTCTTGTCTTGTAATTTCTTTTGTTTGAGGCTTTACTGCTTGCATTGACTATCTTTTTAATTTAAAAAATATTTCTTACAACTGACATGGCTTTCTCTGTTTGCTTTATTTTTTTTTGACGAAAAAAATTCGAAACTCAAACATCATTATCAAAAACCAATCAGAAACTGTTAGACTGGTGATTGGCCAGAAAATTTTATTCCATATTCTTCCATAAATTGTGAATTTTCATCATACAATGTCTATCATTGATCCATATGCAAATCAATGAGTATTTTTCCGTTCCCATCGATTGGAATTCCTGATTCGTTCAAGATTGAATAATGTTCAGTGCAATCCGATACTTTTGAATTTTTTGGAATTTTCTTGATTCCTTTCATGATATCAGAAATCACATTGTTGCCATTTTGTTTCATTACAGGTTTTAAGAAAATATCTGAACCTTTTCAAACCAACCTCCCATGTTCATTAAATGAATTTGACTGTGAAGAATTCTATTGTCGTCTAATTGCTCAAAATAATATACAAAGAAATCAAAACAAATAGTTTGCATCAGTAACTTTGGGTGTACCACCTAATTTTGTGACTACTTCTAGTTTTGATTTTTGAAAAAGTTCAAAACCTTCTGGAGCAAAAGTTTTTCATAAAAAATATCAATTTTCCATTTTCATAATGTCCAGAACAGACAACTGTTTGAGTTATAGTGTGAATACCTGGTAGAAGTATCACATCTGTGTGATTGATAGATTGACATCTTGGATATTTGGAAATCGAATCTTCATCTCCTTCTTATTTAAAATGTTTCAATAAAGTGTGATAATCATAGTAATTTGAAGTCTTCAATCGAGTTTGGTTTTTACTATTTTGATTTACAGAACAATCAAGTGGAATACAAGACAAAACTATCTGGTCCATTGTACATGCAGGAATGATCGCTTGATATTTTGCTCCTCTTATGTTTTGACTTTTTTTGAGCTTTGGAAAATAATTAAGATTTGTGTAATAAAAATTTATTTGTCTCTATTGACCAAATTTTGGTTGTGGGTTGCTTTGACAAGGTGCATAGATTTAGATAACGTTAATGTCGTTACAGCAAAATTTACAGGATTGAAGAATTAAAATTTTAGTGCAATGATAAATGGATACAAGAAACAAGACAAAGATGCGGGTAGAGATTTTATTGAAAGTGAGTTCATTGATGCATCAGATAGTGAAAACTTATTTGTTCAACAAAAAGCTAGATGTACATTGTGATAATGTTATGAATGTCCAACATAAAGCAAAAGATTATAATAATATTAGCGTTGATAGAATTAACAATAATTTACCACACTTAAAGTGGAATTGCCAACTCAGTTGTTTAGGTTGTAATCGTGCAAAAAAATAAGGTTTAAAAAAATAATGGTATGCTTTATTATAGATGCCAAAGAAATTACATAATATTGAAAAGGAACAACAATATAAAGAACATATAAAACAATACCATCAAAATTATTATTTAGAGAACAAACAAAGAATAATTGAAGGAATGTCTGAGAAAATACATTGTCCGTAATGTGATACACAAATCACCAAATGTAAATTAGACAGACATTACAAAACAAACAAACATCAAAGAAATCTAGTTCAGTTTAATGAATTGAACTAATAAATTTAGAAATTTTAGAAAGTGATTCAAATTTATTCATTTAATAACTCATAAGGATTGGTTGATCCATTTTTTTGCATTTTTTTTGGATTTTCTTCTGAATTTTTCCAAAGACGATTCAGAAACACTTTTTGGTTGTAATATGTTTTAATCTTTTTAAAACTGACAGAATCAAACAATTTAACTTCTTTGAACTCACGTTTTTTGTCTTGGATTTTTTTTTTTGCAGTTGTTTCAATACTTTTCATTGTGGTTTTGTCAACATCGAAAATAAAAAAAAGATGTTTTCCAGAATTTTGATGGAAGCTATCGGAATACTTGTATGTCATTTCTCCTAAAATAAGGCCTATTTCTTGTTTACATTCCTTTCCAATACTTTCAGAATATTTTCATCAATGTGCTCAGGTTCACCTCCAGGATAAGAAAAATAGCATGGGTGGTCTATTCCTTTAAAAATTTCAGACATATCTTTCTTATATGACGATAACATATCTTTTATGACTTGAAACGCATTTTCTTCTGTTAATCCTGTTGATTTCTTTATAAGGTTATCAAATCCTTGAATTGAAAATATTTTCGCTTTTTCAATGTCATCCAATTCTTCAAAGTTCTTGACATCGTCTATATTTTTGAGTAACTCTCTTTCTTCCTTTGAGAATTTAGGTTTTAATGGTATTTCAACTTTCCATTTGTTTTCTTTCATATCATCTTCCAAATTTTTGTCACTGTAATATTCTTTCAATTTCATTTTAAAGTCATGAAACTGTGGCGTATTTTTATTTTCCAAAAACAAGACTTGTTTTCCACAACGAAATATCGCATAGTACCTGACATCAGAGTTGGTTTTATCATTTAGAGACAATTTTTTGTTTTTGAATGTTCTGTTACTAGATTTTAAAGATTCTGAGAATTTTTCTGGGTCTATACTCTCAGAAAAATCTTTTATATCACCAAGATCATCACTGTCATAATTGAGGTCTTCTTTTTTTAATTCTAAACTAATTTGGAATTGTGTTTGGTTGAGGTGTTTTTTGCTTTGTTCAAGTACTTGATCCATTTTGATTGGTCAAAGTTATTTTTGAATTTATGTCCAAAGAGCACTGCCAAATTCAAATAGAAAAAGATGATCTAAAAACTGTATCTATGGAATTAAAGAGAATATTCTATGCTTTTGTTTTTGAAATTGAAGCTTCAGGAAATGGAAAAGAGATCTGCCAAAGAATCAAAAAGATTTTGATTAATTTGAAATAGGTCGCCAGTTTGACATTATAGATTTTTATTTAGTTCACTACGATAAAAAAATGAAAATTTTAGAGAAAAATAAAGAAAAATCCCTTTGGAAGACTTTAAATTATATAAGATCTGCTCATTGAAAGAAGTAATCTTCTTTTCCAGTCGGTTTTTTTAATCCAAAATATTCAGTGCCGACATGCTTACATATGAAGAATTCTTCGCCACATCTAGCGTTTTTTGCATCAGTGCAAATTTTCTTTTCTGAAACATTTCCGCACTTTGTGCATGTAGGAGGTTCCATCTTGAGTTTGATCGAAAAAAAATCAAAGATTATTGGTCATATTATTCTTTCAAGATCAACTTTTGATCCAATTAACAGCGTTTGAGAAGCAAATGCCAGAGACTCGTTAATATAGAGAATTTTGATGTAATTTTATCTAAATCCTCGAGCACTCCATAATTTTCTTTTAGGGATGCGAAAATTTCCAGAAAAATCAATTTTTAATATAAAATTACTGTTGTAAATTGAATTGTACAACCATTTGGACGAAATCAGAGCAGTGGGTGTCTCCATGAAAATCCTCTTGGCTCCTCTTGTAATTGAAAAAGTGATTTTTTTATTTTTTCATGTAAGCGAAATTGTGTTTTAACTACCATTCCTCTTCTTCAGAAAATTATTGACAAAGAACTTTATATTTCTTCTATACACCAAACTTTTTCCGGAAAAAGTACGTTTTTTTGAGGAAACGGTAAATTTAAGTCGCTGGAGGCTTCACCAGTGTAATTTATGGGCTAGAGCTTTGGCCATTCCTACTTACTTTCTGATTGGATGAAAAATCCGGAAAAATGGTGTGTAAACGTTTGAACAACCATTTTCCTTTTTAAAATTAAAAACATCAACTTTTAAATCCCTCATGTTCATTGGTCTACTAATTTTCCCTTCGGAGTGAAATCAAAGAGAAAGGATGAAGCCAGATCTTCCGTTAAATTTAGAAGAGTTGAACAATCAAAACTTACAGCAACACTTTGAAACGTGTTTTGATAGATACACAAAGCTTTTCACAAGAATCATAAAAAGGAACTTACAACCCACATCTGGATCAACAAAGTTAACAAGAGGACCGGACAGAGGTTTTTACATAAGAGCTGAAAAATTAAGGCATCCTTTAATTTTCTATTTTGGACACACAGCTGTGTTTTATATCAACAAATTAATCACTGCACAAGTGTTACAAGAAAGTGATAGAATAGATCCATGGTTAGAATCAATATGTGCTGTAGGAGTTGATGAAATGAGTTGGGATGACAAATTATTGGATATTGATTCTGTTAGTAGAAAATCTGAAGACGACAAAACTATAGGAACAAATGCTTGGCCTTCTGTGGACAGAATATGCAGGTACAGGAATTTAATCAAAGAATTGATGACAAAAATCATTAAAGAAATAGATTTATCTGATTATAAATCTGGTGAAGCCCATAAACATCCAGTATGGGCTATTTTAATGGGTATTGAACATGAAAATGTTCATTTGACAACATCTTGTCCGATTATAAGACAATTACCATTAGAATGCATTAATATGATTGAAGAAGCACCTATTGCGCCATTTACTCATAAAATAGATTCATTAGAACTGCTTGATGAATGGGTAAAAAATGAAGGAGGAAAAATAACTCTTGGAGCTTCATGGTCTGATTCATCAGCAATCACTCCTGAAAAAGAAAAATATTATCAATGGGATATTGAAATAGGTCAGCAATTAGCTATCGTAAAACCATTTACCGTCAGAAAATACTCAATCACAAATGCTGAATATTTGAAATTTGTGAAGAGTGGTGGATATCAAAATTCAGAATATTGGACAGAAGATAGTGAAAATTGGAACCAAAAGCATTCACATCCAAAGTGGTGGAGATATGATGAAGAATCAAAAACATGGAAATTACGCCTAATTGATCGTGAAATTGATCTTGTTCCATTTTGGCCAGTTGAAGTGAATCATCATGAATCAATTGCATACATCAATTGGTTAAACAAGAAATACAACAAGAATTATCGTTTATTCACAGAAAATGAATACTATTCGTTAATTCAAAACGAGAAATCCACATTCACAGAAATGATTGAAAATGCCAACATTAACTTCAAATATTACTCACCATCACCTGTTGATTTATTTGAAGGAAAAAGAGGAATTTGTGATTTAGTGGGGAACGTATTTTCACATTCATTGACTTCTCAATATCCATTTGAAAATTATTCTGTCCATCCCTATTATGAAGATTTTTCATTGCCATTTCTTGACCATAGACACACATTCATGAAAGGAAGTTGTTTTACGAGTTTTGGAATTGAAATTATACCTGTTTCAAGATATGCGTACAGAAGACATTTTTATCAATTTTGTGGTTTCAAATTAGTTGAAGGAGAAATGCCAGAGAAAATAAAAGCATGTCCTTATGAAAAAAATGAAAGAATCGCTAAATTGATACATTCTCATTATACGTTGAATGAAACAAATTCCTCGTTGAAAGTATCAAATTTCTATGAAACCATTTCACAAAAAATACTTCAAATATTGAAAAATGAAAAGAAAAACTTGAAAGAAATAAGGGGTTTAGATTTAGGTTGTAGTGTTGGGAGACTATCTTTTGAACTTGCCAGAGAGTTTAAATTTGTTATTGGGATTGATTTGATTAATTTAATTCAACATTGTCATCAATTGAGAAATCACAATAAACTATGTTATACATTGAAAAATGGAGAATTCGAGAATATTCATGATGTTAATTTTGACACAAAAACCTTGCAAAATACACAATTTATTCAATTTGAATTTTCAAATTTACCAAAAACTCATGTAGATGCAGAAGGAAATTCTATGGATTTAAGTCATTTTGAAGTTGTTTCATGTATTAATTTGATTGAAAGAGTGAGAGAACCAAAAAATGTACTGAAGCAAATTCAAGATATTCAAAAGAAAGGTGATTATTTATTCTTAAGTTCTAGCTATTCTTGGGATTTCAATGTGACAAAAATTGAAAATTGTATTCAAACAAAGAATGTGAATGCTGAAAAGAAGGATCCAATTTCAATATTGAAAAGATGTTTATCAAATTATGAACTCGTTGAAACAAGTGATATATTATTGGTTCAAAGATCTAATGATCGTAAATTTGAATTGGTCAATTGTGAACTTTCCATTTGGAAGAAAATTCAATAAAACCAAATATTTTATTTATTCAGCAATGATGAGATCAAAATCTATTCCAAATTAGGAATTTTGATTTGATTTGCATGACTGATCTTTGATCTTCGAATCTTATATATAGAAGTAATCTTGATCTATTTTTCATTCAATTTCTTAAAGAAAAAACTCAACATGTTGAAATTATCTGTTTTCTGTTTAGCTATTTTCTTCGTTTTCACGCTTCAACAAGAGACAGTGGAAGAACCAAAAGATGTTGTCAAGAAATGCCTAGCTTTTAAATCTTCGTTTGATGGAATGCTTGTAGGTGAACTCACTGATCAAAAACCATATCTATTGCCAATGGATCCTGATAGAATGACTGATGAATACAAACAAAGAGCTATTGAAAAAATCAAAGAAATTTATGGATGGGATTTTAGCAAACCAGTAGAAGGACTTGAATTGGAAGCTGTTCAAAGTAATCCAGAATTTAAACATTTCCTTACTGGAGGATATGCTGAAGATCTCAAAGAAACAGCGTTTCCAAGTTCAAATGTGCAAATAAAAGATGATCTTTGGAGAATCAAAGTTTTAAATGAAGCAGGTGTCGATATTCCAAATATGACAGGAAAGAAACTCATGCAAAATCAACTCGTAGCCTATGGTGAATTGAATTTTGTGGATGATCAAGGAAAAGAAATTCTCAAGAAAATCATCTATTGGAACAAATTGCCACTCACAGAATCTGAAAATGGATTAATGCCTTTAGTATTTGATTTGAAAAGTGAAGATTATGGTGATGGTCTTTTAGTAGGATCTCAATTAATCAGAGATGTCAATGGTAAAAAACTCCTCATTCATCGTGCTACTCAATCATTCCCTGGAATTTTAGATGAAACTCAAACATCAAACATTGAATGCAAAGACCTTCTCCTCAAAAAAATATCTGAAAAAAATCCAGAAGTGAAAAAATAAAAAATTTTTCAATTATTTTTTGTATGAATAAATTGATGTTAGATTTGCCAATTTTTTTTGGTCTTTAATTTTCAAATCTTCTTTAATTTCAATGAGCATTCTCATCATTCCTTGAGTTTGAACTCTTTGAAATGCTTCTGATAAATCAACATGTTCATTGAGAAATTCATAAATGCTTTCGCCATCATATTTTTCATCAAAATTGACATTGTGAAAAATTAATGATCTTTGTAGAACTTTATCTTTACAATGAAAGAACAAAGGTACTTGATTGATTTTCAAATTTGGATTCGCTCCTTCACTAAATAACACATTTCTAACTTTTGATGATTTGGCTAATTCCAAAGGACAAGTGAATTTATTATCACCAAGATCAATAATTTCATTTGGATTTAATCCAGCATTGATGAAAATTTGAACATGTTTTTGATTATCTTTTTCTAAAATGTCTTTCCAATATTCACCTGTATGTTTTTTTGAAAATGGATTGAATTTTGTGAACATATCTTTAATCCGTAAAAGATATGAAATTGATGTTCCATAACTTGTCTTCCAAAGAAAATGAAAAGATGATTCTCCAGATTCTGTTGTGTAATTTAAAGCAACTCCATTTTCATGAAATAAATCAATGATTTCAGGATCAAACGCGTAGATTAATAAGTTATAACCTTGATCATATTCATCATCATCGTCTTCAATAAAGTCATAATGAATTTGTGTTGTCTAAAAAGAATGTCAAAAAATTATTTTTTATACATCAATTTTGGAGTCATAACCATTGTCAAAGTACAATTTCAAACTTGATAAAACTGAATCTACAGTAATTTTTTCTTCTTTATTTAAGTTTGCTGCATATTTCATGTATTTAAAAATTGTGTTAGTGTTTAAATCTAAGCTAATTCCTTTTTGAAGACAAAGGTCCAATGCAGCAGAGTCTTGAATGACGACATCAGAAAGTGTTAAAATATTTGATTCTGCAAATAAATTAATCCCACTTAAAGCTTTAAATGACTTATTTTCAATTGATTGTGAAAAATCAATTTTATCATTTGAAAGCAAAAGATCAAAAGCAACTAGGTATTCATTCACTCTACAATGCCATAACAATGAAACACCATTAATTCTAGTATTAATATCTGCTTTGTTGTTCAATAAAAGAACCATCATTTCTTTTGATTTGATTAACTCTAAACAGTGAAGTTTTGTTCTTCCTATTTTGAGCAATTTATTTGTGTCAAAGCCTAATTTTAAAAAGTATTCCATTGCGTCAATATTATCAGTTTCCATAAAGTGTCTAATAACCATAGCTAAATTTCTTTCATCAGTGAGAATTTTATATTCTGGAATAAGTGAAAAATATAATGGAACTAATTCAAAACCGAATTTTGCTAAATTGACAATAGGTTTAAAACCACATTCCTAAATAAAAAAATTTGAGAAATTTTTTTTTTACATCAGAAACTGGTGGAACTCCTTTAGAAAAAATTAATTTTTTTTAAAAGTTCCAAACCTGCATTTAAGAAGGCAATTAATAAATCAGGAAAGTAAGCTAAATGAATAAAGGAATATGCTTCTGCTGACTTTCATTTTTTTTAGTTTTTTTTTTTTTTTTTACTAATGCGTTTGGATCTCCTCCTTCTGAGAAATATTGTTCTACATCATCAAGTATTTCATATTCACCTGGTACTAAATCCATTTCACCAAGAGTGAAGAAGTTACTTGCATCAATTAACTTTTCAAAAAGTTCGTCTGAGTCAACCATCGTTTTGATTTGTTGTTGTGACAAGTTTTGATTGGTGGAATGTCGAGACATCAATTTAGTTGCTGTAGTACTGTGAAAAAATAATCTTAAATGAAAATAATCACAACAACTCCAAGGAATTAGATTGAAATGTTTGTTGAAAAAGAAAAGACTGACTTTTGAATTTCGTTGATTCTTTGCACTTCAAAAATGTCTTTATTCATCAAAATTGATATTTGACAATAATTTTGCCATTCCATCAAAATTTTGAGTTTTTTCATCCATATTGATTTGATTGAATTTTTTCACTTTCTCCTCTTGAGATTGAGAAACAATGTTGTTCAGCAAGGTTTTTCGAATTTGAACTCCTCGATCATATAAAATATATTTCATCAATGTTTCATTGTACGCCCATCCTCCAGGGTTAACCAAGTTTAACTAATGAAATGAATGAAAATCCAAAAATTACCTGTACAAATGTGCATTTATTCACATCAATCTCCTTTATTATAACGGCTATATAACTAAAAATATTATATGCTTTTTGTTTTTTTTCTGATCCTTCCCTTTCAGTTGCAAAAGATGTTGTAAATTGTTTGAGAAAACACTCATCATCATTCACAAACGATTTTCCAACATAAATAAACGTTTTGGATTCTTTATCATAAAAATATGAAGTTGATATCTTTGTTATTCTATAATTCATCGGTTTAGGGAGCTTTATTGCAACTTTAAAAGAACAATTCTCTCTCGGAGAATATTTTTGTATTTTTTCAGGAGAATCTTTGAAATACTTCTTTAAATCATCAAATGTTTTAAAATCGAAACATTTGATATTTTTTATTGTAGTGTCTGCGGAGTATGCTAAATCCATGGTGTAAGATGATAGACAGATATCTTTCACAGAATGAGGTACAATGCATTCATATTTGGCTCCCGAAACTGGAAATGGAAGATCAGGTAGGTAGTTCATATTTGAGTAGAAGCAATTGATATGATCTTCAGATTTCTTTGATCCAACCATCTACAAAAAATTTATAAAAATATTACGTTTGAATTACCTCCCATGAAAAGTCATCTTTCATAAATTCAAAGGCAAAATCAAAATCCACATCTTCAAGAACGTTATTTCTAAAGTGGTTCGTGTTCAAATTGAAATTCCGAGTCATTTTTGGTACAACTACAGATTCATCTGAAATGAACTTTTTGATAATTTTTTCACAAGCAGGAGTTCTAACAAACCTTTTAAATGTATCATGTTGTAATTCTTGTTTCAGAGATTTTTTTATTTCTCCGAAAATCTCCGAGGGTTTTTCTGAAATGACCCAACGATCGTTCATGCTAATTTGTTCACCAAATTTGTTCAATAACTCAATTTTTTTTTCTGATGAAATGTTTACAGCTTGTTTGGAGTTGTCCATTAAATATACTTTGAGGATTGAAATAGATTTTTTAATTATAGATTTCTCTTCTTGTAGTTTTTCAAGTTCATCAATTTCAAGAAGACAATTGAAAGGTTCTTCGTTGAATTCTGATTTCAGGAAATGTTGAAAATGTTCTTTCACTTTATCATTGGAAAAAACAGAAGAGAACTTTAGCATATGACTTTCTTTGTTGTATTTTTTAGAGACCATCAAGTTGACGTGTGATTGGAGGAAAACAAATTTCCTAACCAAGAAGAAAACAACGTAAGTACAAGAGAAATGAAACAATAAAACAAAGAAAGAAATAGAAATACTATTTAACACAAAACGTTTTGATTGGTTCAGTAAATCAAAAACAAAAAAACAATGAAGAAACTTGCTGTCTTTTTTCTTTTATTTGTTATGAGTTCATTAGCAAAAATAGGATACTTTTGGCAAATAACAGATCCTCATTTCGATTCGATGTAAAAAAAAAAAAAAAAAAAAAAATAATATTTTCAGTTACAAAGTTGGTGGAGATATGGAAAACTGCAATTTTGATTTCATTTGTTGTCGTTATATTTTTCCAAATACAACTAAAAAAGCTGGTAAATTTGGAGCTCCTGAAGGAAAGTACTGTAATACCCCTCTTGTCACAATCCAATCAACTTTTGACTTTATGAAAACATACTCACAAAGACTAACACCAAAACCAACCTTTCTTTTAATGGCTGGAGATTTTCATGGTCATGATATGGATCTCCAAACAAAAGCTTCAACTCTCCAAAAGCTAAATGAATTTACAGATTTTTCAGAAAGAATGAATAGTGGAATGAAAGTGTTTCCAAGCTTTGGGAATCATGATGGGTTTCCTTGTGATCAAATAGACTATCGACAACCGAGTGATATGCTTAATGAAGTTTCAAAAATTTGGGCAAAACATCGTTTGACAGCAGAATCAATTTCAAATATTAAAAAGGGAGGATATTACACCGAATTAATTGTACCAAGGTTAAGAATCATAAACATGAACACTCAAATGTTCAGTAAAACAAATGCTTATGTAAAACAGTTTTTTATCTCTAAAACTTTTTGACAGACACATATTAATGTATCAATGGATCATGCAGATCAAATGGATTTCTTAGAAACCACTTTAGATGCTTCAATGAAGAGAAATGAAAAAATCATCATTTTGGGTCATATTCCGCCAATAGGAAACTCAGAACGTTGGTATTCCTATAAATTAGAACAATTTGAAAAAATCATTCAAAAATACCACAAAATTATTGTTGGACAATTTTATGGACATCAGCATGAAGATTCATTTTCCTTCATGGTAAATAACGAAAACAAAATCATTGGTAAAAAATTCATTGGCGGAGTTGTAACTCCATTATCAAGAAAAAATCCAACAACTAGATTGTATAAATATGATACAGATACATTTGAATTATTGGACTACGAAGATTTTTACATTCCATTGAAGGAATCCGAAGAAATTGGTGAAATAGTTTGGAAAAAACTTTATAAATTCACTGAAGAATACAATCTTCCAGATTTATCAAATGAATCATTTGAGAAATTATATCAATCATTTAAAACTTCTGATGAATATTGGAAAAAGTATAATTATAATTTTCATGGAAGATACTATAATAGAAATTGTCAAGGAGGTTGTAAAAAAAATCTTTTATGCAAAATGATATCACCTACAACAGAAAGATTTAAAAAATGTATGAGTCAATAAATTTTCTATTGAAGGACTGAATTTTCACACCAATCAAATTTTTTTTTTTAATGAAGAGAAAACAAAACGTACTTGAGACCTGTGTGAAATCAGTTGCTATAAAAAACATTCCTACAAGTTTCCAAAATGATTCTGGTGTATTTCTATGGGGTCAACTACATTGTATTATCGAAGGATCCAAAAACTCTGCTTTTGACTCTGCAAAACCTGTTTCTTCAAGTTCTGGTGGTACAATTTTACAAAGTCAATGGAATTACAGAGTTAAAGCGAAAAAGGGAACTTGGATAGTCACAGAAGGTCTTATGGATGATGATTTTTTTGGTTATATCATTCATCATGAATCTGTGAAAGCAATTGATGTTTTAAAGAAAGCACATGCTGTTGGAGTAGATCATCAGAATAAATCTAAAGAAGTGGCTTACGTTAATCGTTATGATTGGTCTGTACATCATGGGAGTGTTGATGCTATCAGAAATGAGATAAAACAGGATCAAAGAAAAAGGAAAAAAAATGAGAGAGATGATTCAGATGATGAAAATCATCAATTAATGTATGGTAGAATGTATCTGATTGATTCTTCAATTTACCAATCATTCTTAAAATGTGTTGAAAAAAAGAAAACTCACCATAAAAATGAATTGTTTCAAGAAAATAGGAGTAATTTGGGGATACACTTAACCGATGAATTTACAGAATATGAACTTGGTTGGATGATATTTGATACAAATTCAAAAGAAAATGAATTGATTGGATTTGTTTATGATGCCACTTATCACGGATTAGGAGATGGTACTCCAGGTGTGAAATAAAAACTAATTGAATGCCATATATCACTAAAGTGTTATGTTTTGTTTCTTATTACTAAAGGAATAGTTTTTTCGAACTCCTTACAATTGGAGTGTATAAACAAAAAAAGAACAAGTTGTTTTTGAAGAATCCTTTGTTTTTAAACACAGACCAAATATGTTTATATCTAGTACAAAAACTATCAATTTTCTTGTGTGAAAATTCTTTTATTTTTAATTTGGTATTGACGTGTGTAAGAAATGATGTTCCACTGATTCTTTGATTTTTGTGACTACAGCTCCTTTTGCGAACATTGTATATCCCTTCATCACAATAGACTTTTTACCAAACGAAATAATTTGAAGAACTGCTTTTCCATCCTTATAAGGCACCAATTTCTGTTTAAAACTTGAGTAATCCTTTGAGAATTCAGCTGCTTTAATGCAATTAGCAGCTCTTTTTCCGTGTTCTTCAGAAAAATAAGCAAGTTTTTCATCTTTCAAATTGACAATATCCCCGATTGCAAAAATATTAGAATATCCATCAAAACATGAATCTGTAGCAGAAATTCCATCATCTAATGAAAGAGAAAAAATAGATTTTTGAATTTTCTCAAAATCACTTTCGTTTGAATCACTTTTTAATTCTTCATTTTCATTCTCATTGGTGTATTGTTTCATATTAATTTCCTTGTATTTTTTCATTTCTTCTTTGAATTTCTTTGGACTCCAATTGTTTTGTCCATATTTGACTTGGAAGAAATCATTCACTTCTACATAACCTCTTGCATCCAATGAATCAGACATCAAAGTTTTGAACATTCCAGTGGACGGATGAAGACCTACACAAATGATAACAACATCAACATCAAGATATTCTTCAACATTTTTTGTTAATTTCTCAGTTTCTGATTTTTTGAAGAACAATTTTTTTCCATCAACTTTCACAACACTGCGATTGAACAGAACTTCTAAGTTTTTGAATTCTTTAAAGAATGAAACTCCTGCTTTATGTGCTGAAGGTGATTGCCTTTCTAAAAGTCTTGATGCATTGGTAATTGCAGTGACTTTCGTATTTTGAAAATGACTTGCAATTTCACCAGTGATCTCTACGCCCACAGGTCCTGTTCCAACAATTGCAATATGTTTTGCCTTTTCGAGATATTTATGGTTTGAAATTATCTGTTTTGGTTCATATGGAAATAAAACTCGACATTCATCCTCTTTTGGGTTCTCCCAATCGATTTTGATTGGAAATGGAACAAAGTATTTACTTCCTGTTGCAACAATCAAATAGTCATAACTAATTGATTCATTATCTTTCAAATAAACCACAGATGGTGAAATATGCTTTTAAAATTGTTAAAAAAGGAAAAATGTTACCAGGACTTCTCCTTGAATAAATTTACATTGTTTTGCGACAATTGACATTGGAATTTCCAATTTCTTAATGTATTCTGGATTAGAGAATAATTTAAAGAAGGAAATGTTAAATTTCATATTTTCATTTTTGTCAATAACTGTCACATCAAAAGATTCTCTTAACAATTTTGCCGAATTCATTCCAGCAAATCCACAGCCAACAATGACTACTTTCTTTTTTAATTTGAAGCAATAATGTTCTTTTTCATTATTGACAATTTCAATCACTTCATATTTTGCAAGAATTTTAATGATCTTTTCAATGTTCAAATTGGTTACTTCAATCTTTAAATAATTTGCCAACCAAATAACCAAATCAGATTTTTTAAATTCTCTTTGTTGGAAAGTATTATCATTCTTCTTTGACTTTACAGCACTATTTATCATTCCAAAAATCGACTTTCTTTGTTTTTTCACAAAACTTGATAATTGAACTCCTGAGAAAGGTGTCATCATTTCGACAATCATTTGATTCATTTTGTCTTTATTTTTCAATGATTTAATGTCTAGATTATCCAAATCTTTAGAAGTAAATTCAATATTGACGGTAGACACTTTGCTTTGGTGAAGTGAAAATCTCGAATTTTTCTTCATTCTTCCATCAGAGATTTTTTCATATTCTTTTGCTTTAAAGTATTCTAAATCAATGATAGACTTTGATATTTCATCCTCTGTTGATAAAAATTGTTGTTTGAAATTTTCTGTGGACATGGATTTCATAAGTTCATCAGTGATATCAGCAAACTCATTTGTGAAAATATATTTTGTCCAGGCGTCAAAACGTATATCATTATAAACTACTTTAAAAGAATCATAAAAAATATCAAAATCAAAAGTTGTTTTTCCTTCTTTTGCCATTTCATATTTTTCAATTGTTTGTTTCCTCACATTTCCTTTATTTTGTTCAGTTTTTTTTGTTTTTTTACCTGGAATATTGATTTCCTCATCTGAATCAATGTTTATAAATCTGTCCATGATGATTTTTGCTCTTTGTTTTTTCATGGTTTGACTGAATAGTAAATTAAAATCTGAAATTTGTTCAATGTAGTTTAGTAGTTCCAAATTGAATGAAGACTCCAAGAATTTTGAAAAAGATTCATATATTTTTGAATTTTCAAAACATTTTTCAAAGTTGTATGTTTTTGGCTGAACATCCACTTCCAAAGTCATTTTAAAGAATAAACCAATCAAAATTGATTCGGAGTTTATATCAAATGATTTGACAAGGGCACTACAATTCAAAATATAAAATGGAAAGAAATTATTCTGTTCAAAGGTCTAATATTATTGGTGTATTATCCCAAACTATTCTCATTTGACAAGAAAAAGAACATAAAAAACCGTTTGCAATGTTCAGATCTAAAACTTTACTTTTGCTGGCAAAGAATATCAACAAAAACTCTTTTGATATTAAACACTTTTCAAAAAATCGTAAAATACTGTTTATTAGTTTACTTTCCACAAGTTTTTTTGAATTTTGAAGAATATAAGTTTCCTGGTGAATATGACAATGTAAGTATGAAAACAAAAGTTCCAGGTGATACTTTTTTAATCAATTAAAAATTCCTTAGGACCAAAGTCTTTAGAGTTAGCAGAAAAAATTTCACAACACCAAGATGAAAGAGGATTTGGTTTCGTAACTGATTACACTAAGAGTAAAGGAAATTATATTGTTGATGCAGACGGTAATGTACTTTTAGATATGTACACACAAATTGGTACAAGAATTTTTTTTTTAATTTTCAGCATCTATACCACTTGGTTATAATCATCCAGAATTAATTGACTTAGCAAAAAGTGACAGATTTGTAGAAGCTGTTGTAAACCGTCCAGCTATTGGTGTTTTTCCACCAAGTTATTGGAACGAATTATTGGAAAAGTCGTTGATGTCAGTAGCACCAAGAGGACTTACAAATCTATTCACTCTCGCTTCTGGTGCTGAAGCTGTTGAATTCGCATATAAAGCTGTATTTACATGGTTTCAACAGAACCAAAGAGGACAAAAAGATCCAACTCCGACAGCAGAAGATTTAGAAGATTGTATGCATAACAGAGGAATTGGAGTTCCTGATATTCAAATGCTTTCTTTTAGAAAAGGATTTCATGGAAGAACTTTAGGTGCTCTTTCCACCACACGTTCGACCTATGTCCATAAATATGACTTTCCAGCATTTCCTTGGAAAATGACAGATTTTCCACATCTCAAATATCCACTGGAAGAAAATGCAGATGTGAATGAAAAGGAAGAAGCCAGATGTTTAGAAATGTTGGAAGATAAGTTGATGAAAAATAAAAATATTTGTGGATTGATTGTTGAACCAATTTTAGCAGAAGGAGGTGATTTACATGCATCAAAAAAATTTTTTCAAAATGTTAGAAAAATTACAGAAAAACATGGAGTTGCTTTTATTGTTGATGAAGTTCAAACTGGATTAGTTTGTACTGGAAAAATTTGGGCACATGAACATTGGGATTTAGAAACACCACCTGATATTGTTACATTTTCTAAGAAATGTCAAACTGCAGGTATTTATACTAAACCAGAATTTCGTTCTTATGCTCCAATGAAAAACTTCAATACCTGGTTAGGAGATCCAATTCGAGTTATGCAATTTGAAACACTTTTAAAAGTGATAAAAGAAAATGATCTCGTGAAACAAGCTGAAATTGTTGGTGCTAAATTACTCCTTGGATTGAAAGAAATCTCAAAGAAAAGCTTGAAAATTTCAAATGCGAGAGGTCAAGGAACATTTTGTGCTATTGATGTTGAATCTGTTGAAACAAGAACAAAATTGATTCAAGACTTAAAAGACAATGGAATCAATGTTGGTGGATGTGGTACTAATTCAATCAGATTTAGACCATGTCTGACATTTGGAACACATCATCTTGAAATCTTGTTGGAAACATTACAAAAATGTGTTGATCGATTATAAAGAATTTGAATTTTCTGAAATTGAGACATTAATAAAAAGTTGAAAGGGAAATAGATTTGACCAGGTAGTCCATCTCCACACATGAACTTTGAGTTTTCATTCGTTCAAATTCGGAATTTTTTTTATTCGTCGAAAAAAATCGGTTGGTAAGGAAACAGATCTTTGTATGCAAAAGTTATCCTCTTTCAAGTTCTACTTTCAAAAAAAGAACTTTTCAAAAACAAGTAAGAAAAAGAAAATTTAGTTCAATTTCAAGTTTTTTCAAATTTTAAAGAATACAAATTTCCAGGAGAATATGACAATATAAAACTCTCTACGACAGTACCAGGTACAAATTTAGTAGTTTAAGAATCATTTTTAGGACCAAAATCACTTGAGTTATCCAAGAAAATATCACAACACCAAGACGAGAGAGGTTTTGCATTTGTTGCCGATTATGCAAAGAGTAAAGGAAATTATATTGTAGATGCTGATGGGAATGTTCTTTTAGATATGTATTGTCAAATTGGTAACAGAAAAACAAGAAATTTAAACAAATTTTTCAGCATCTATACCACTTGGTTATAATCATCCAGATTTGATTGACTTAGCAAAAAGTGACAGATTTATAGAAGCTGTTGTAAATAGACCAGCTTTGGGAGTGATTCCACCAAATTATTGGAATGAATTACTTGAAAATTCTTTGATGAAAGTTGCTCCAAAAGGACTCACAAATTTATTCACTCTTTCTTCTGGTGCAGAATCAGTTGAATTTGCTTATAAATCTGTATTCACTTGGTTTCAACAAAAAAAGAGAGGAGGTGTGAATCCAAACCCAACAGCTAAAGAAGTTGAAGATTGTATGCATAATACAGGAGTTGGTGCACCAGATATACAAATGATATCTTTTAGAAAAGGATTTCATGGAAGAACTTTAGGTGCTCTTTCAACAACAAGATCTTCATTTTTACACAAATATGACTTTCCAGCATTTCCTTGGAAAATGACAGATTTTCCTGAATTGAAATATCCACTGGAAGAAAACACAGACATAAATGAAAAGGAAGAAGCCAGATGTTTAGAAATGTTGAAAGATAAGTTGATGAAAAATAAAAATATTTGTGGATTGATTGTTGAACCAATTTTAGCAGAAGGAGGTGATTTACATGCATCAAAAAATTTTTTTCAAAATGTTAGAAAAATTACAGAAAAACATGGAGTTGCTTTTATTGTTGATGAAGTTCAAACTGGATTAGTTTGTACTGGAAAAATTTGGGCACATGAACATTGGGATTTAGAAACACCACCTGATATTGTTACATTTTCTAAGAAATGTCAAAC
>JABLTG010000055.1:0-16114 GCA_016618085.1 Neovahlkampfia damariscottae
TTTCTTCTGGATTTGGAATGACAACATAAACAAATATCATACTTGGTCCTTCTTCCGATTGAGAAACATCAATAATATCATAAGATAAAGCCTTAATTAAAGTTTCTAATTTTACTTTTGATACAAATTCTTGTAAATATTCAAAATTATTATACATTTCATCATCACAAAAAATATATCTTATTCTTCCTCCAAAATTGTTGTATCTGTTTTCAAATTCATTATCAGATAAATATTTTTGATCATCTTGAATTTTATTTTGATACACTTGAATTTCTTTTTGTAATGCTTTCAATTCTTCTTTTTTCCAAATTGACATTAACCAAATTAATGTATTTGGTCTTTTTTGAAATTCTTTATAATGTGAAATATTTGGAGATGCACATAATACAGTATGAGCAGGAACATTAACAATTTGACTTGGTAAATCTGGATCAATAAGATAATAATTTTCAGAATTTTTAAGATGAGCACATCCTTCAGGCATAAAATTTATACAACTCCACACTTTGTAACTTCCATCCTCTTGTGCAAAGAAAATATGTGCATTTTTGTCTTTTTTAGTTTCATAAACAACTGTTTTTTTTTGTTTTAATAATAATCTTAAAAAATAAGCCAAAGAACGACTTTTTCCAATTCCAGGATTTCCAGTTATAATGCCATGAGTTTTTTTTTGACTTTCCAAATATTTTAAAACTTCATTCCAAAGTTCTATTTGAGATTTACGAATAAAAATTGAAGGAGATTTTTCTTCATTATCTTGAAGCCAAGTTTCTATTTCAATTTTTTTTACACCACCAGACAAATTAATTTCTTTTTGATTTAATAATTCATTTGCATAATCTGTTTTATCTTTGTTTTCTTTCCAATTGTTATAGTCAATATGATCATTCCATTTAAAAATTCTTTTCCTTTCTTCTTCTTCTTCAAATTCTTCTCTTTTTCTTTTGACTCCACGGTTTTCCTCTTCTTGTTCCTATTTTTTTAATCAAAATTGTCTTTACCTTAAGTTTGGAAATACGATTGAAATAAGCTATTCCTTCAGAATCACCGACGAGTTTTGTCCATTGATTTTCTGTTAATTCCAAAATCTCTTCTACTTCAAAAGGTTCAAGTTTTTCAATTTTTGTTTCATCAAATTTTATGTCTTTTAAAAGTTTGGCTTTTTGTTCTTCCTCGGTAAGTTTAATTGTTTCTTCTGACTCCATTTGGTCATCTTTTTCTTCCAAAATATCAGGTTCAACTATTTTTTTATCTGAAGAATTTTTGCTCATCTTTGAAGTAATGATCTTGAATTTTTAATTGCTTGAAAAAATAATAAATTGATTGGTTAAATTTGCAATACTCAAAAAATTTGTGATGAAAACATAAAAAAATGGAAAATACTTAAAGAATAAAAACATAACAAAAACATAATAAAACATAAAAAATCATAATGGTAAATTATCAAAATGGAAAAGTCTATAAAATTATTAACTCAATAAATGATGAATGTTATATTGGTTCTACAACTCAAAAATTATGTGCTAGAATGGCAAAACATAGATGTGATTACAATACAGGAAAATCATATACATCAAAATTGTTGTTTGAAGAAGATTATGAGAATTGTAAAATAATATTGATTGAAAATTACCCATGTGATAACAAAGAACAATTATACAAACAAGAAAGATATTGATTTGAGTTGGTTCTATTTTCATGAGACCAAATAAAGTTATAAATATAGAAAAAATTGACCAATGAATTATTAAAAGAAAACGGTGGAGATGATTATGTTTATTTCAAAATATTTTTTGTTTGAATGGTTCCTGGTTTGATCAAAGCATCAGGATGATTATCCAACTGATTTGGTACATTAGCATTAGAATGCATCAAAAATTGTCTCAAGTCAAACATAATTGGAGTATCTTCTTCAGTCAAGAAACTAACAGCAATACCTGTCTTACCAGCTCTAGCTGTACGCCCAATTCTATGTTGATAATCATCAATTAAGTATGGCATATCATAATTAATGACACACTTAATTCCTTCTACATCAATCCCACGAGCAACAACATTTGTAGCAACAAGGACTTCATATTTACCTTTTTTAAAGCCTTCTAATGCAAAATTTCTTTGATCTTGTGATTTTTTACCAGTCAAAACAGTTGAACGGAAACCAAGATTTTCAATTTGTTTGTTGATGGCGTCTGCTGTTTTTTTCAAATTGACAAACACAAGAATCGGTGATTCATTCTCTTCAAGTGCTTCTGATAATTTCTTTCTTTTATCTTCTTGTTTAATGAATAAGATTCTTTGATCAATATTTTTAGCAGCTCTTCCAATTTCACCAATCATCGCAACGATTTTGTTTCTCATATATTTTGATGCAAGTTTTTCAACTTCAGGAGACATAGTAGCAGAGAATAAAATAGTTTGTCTGTATATCTTTTTTTCATTTTCTTCATCTTCATTTTCAGGTCTGAGATTTGAACTTGGCATTGATTCTAAAATACTATTCACTTGATCAATAAAATTCATTGAAATCATTTTATCAAATTCATCAAGAACAACATAATTACATTGATTTAAAACGATAATTCTTGAATCAATGGTATCTAAAATTCTACCTGGTGTTCCAATGATCAATTCAGCACCTTGTTTCAATGCATATGATTGTTCTTGTTTTGATACACCTCCAATTAATGATACAATCTTGATGTCCATAAATTCTGAAAGTTTTTCAGCTTCTACTAAAATTTGTGTTGCTAATTCTCTTGTTGGTGCTAAAATAAGTGCATAAGGTCCATTGTAACAATTCATTGATGTCATTTTTGGTAATTTAGAAATATAGACCAGGAGAGGGATTAAAAAGGCTGCAGTTTTTCCAGAACCAGTTTCTGATAATCCAATAACATCTCTATTTTGAAGACCAACTGGAATACATTGCATTTGAACTGGTGTTGGTTTATCGTATTTCGCTTTTTTAATTGCATCTTTGATAAATTTTGGGAAGTTTCCTTCTTCCCAATCTCTGATTGGATGAGGTACTTTTCCACCTTTTGTTGCAATGTCATGGTCTTCACAAAAAATTCTCCAATCTCTTTGAGTCATTTCTTTTTGTGATTTCTGAGACCAATGTTTAACATTTTCTTCCAACTCAAATCTTGATTTTTTTTTTGGTGCTAAAGTAATATTCTCTGCTTTTGCTCTTTCTTGAACATAATCTGTATAAAATTTTGTATTTTTTTCATGTTCTTTTTCATCCATTCCTGCTCTTTTACCTCTTCCAAATAACAACATTGCTTCATGTTTTTGATTATAAATTGGGTTGATATCATGTGATGTGTCTTCAGATTCGTCCCAATCAAAAACAAACTTTGTTCTGTCACTTGGTTTATATTGTTTCTTTTGAGGTTTATTTTCACCAAGGAATGATTTTTTGATATCTTCAAGTTCTGCTTGATCAAAATAACTTTCATTTTTTGTTTCATTTCTTGCTTGCAACATTTTTTCTCGTTCTAATCTCATTTGTTCAATTTTTTTTTTTCTGTCATTTTTTTCATCATTCATTGATAAATTTTGTTTTTTTCTTTCTTTTTTTGTCATGAAAACTGGTTTCGAATTTTCTTCTTGTTCTTTTTCTTTTTTTAATTCATCCACTGAAATTGGTTGAATTTCTTTTGTCTTTTCAATGGTTGTTTGAAAAAGTTCTGTGTTTTGTGGTTTTACAGCACCAAAATCTTTTGAATATTCAACTGATTTCTCAATAGATTTCCCAAATTTTTCTTGTGTGTCTCTTGAAAATTGTTCTTCTTCTTCCTCATCTTCATCATCGTCATAATAACGACTGTAAGGTTTTTTGAATTCTTTTTTAGTTTCTTTAGGTGGTAAATATTCTTTTCTTGATGATTCATAATCTCTTTTTTCATTCGGAGAATCATGTCTTCTTTGTTCGTCTTTATACTTTTTTGATGAATAATGTTCTCTTTCTTCATAGTTTCTATGTTTTTCTGGTGAATAATCTCTTTTAAATTTTTTAGGTGAATATTCTCTTCTTCTGTTATCTGGTGAATAATTTCTTTTTCTTCTGTGTCTTTCTGGAGAATAATTTCTCTTTGTTTTATAATTTTCTGGTGAATATCTTCTTCTGTCATCTGGTGAGTAATCTCTTCTTCTTCTTGGTGGTGAGTCTCTCCTTTCATATCTTCTATATCTTGGAGAAGGACTTCTTTTCCTTCGTCTCTCTTGTTCACGTTCAGACATGATTGAAGAATGGAACAAATTTATTGGTTTAAAAAAAAAAGAATGAGAGCAGTTGTTTGTGAAGAAATTGGTCAACCAGATAAAGTATTAAAAGTTGATACTTCTATACTTGAACCTTCTATTAAATCCAAAATGGAAGTTAAAATTAAAGTGATGTGTGGAGGTTTAAATTTTGGTTCCGATGTGTTAATGGTACTTGGACAATATCAAGTAAAACCAAAAACACCATTTATACCAGGAGCAGAAATATCAGGAGTTGTTTCAGAAGTTGGTGAAAATGTCAAAACTTGCAAAGTTGGAGACAGAGTTTGTGGTTTAGTTTCAACAAATGGATTTGCTGAGTATGTCATAACTCATGCATCAAAAGTAATTAAAATTCCAAAAAAAATGTCTTTTGAAGAAGCAAGTTCTTTTATGATTTGTTATGGAACAACACTCATGGGTTTAAAGACAAGAGCAAATTTACAACCAAATGAATTTTTACTTGTGCATGGAGCTTCAGGTGGTGTTGGTTTGGCAGCTATTCAACTAGGAAAAGCATTGGGCGCTATTGTTATCGCA
This sequence comes from Neovahlkampfia damariscottae, assembly GCA_016618085.1. Classification (NCBI taxonomy): domain Eukaryota; phylum Heterolobosea; class Selenaionea; order Neovahlkampfiida; family Neovahlkampfiidae; genus Neovahlkampfia; species Neovahlkampfia damariscottae. The sequence continues at coordinate 4,810 of JABLTG010000055.1, forward strand.
ACTGCATCAACAGAAGAAAAATTAAAGATTTGTCAAGAAAATGGTGCTGATTATCTTATCAATTATAAAACAGATGATTTTGTTCAAATTGTGAAACAAATTACAAAAGGAAAAGGTGTAAATGTAGTTTATGATCCTGTTGGTGGTTCTACATTTGATAAAACATTAAAATGTGTTTCTTGGGGTGGAAGAGTTATCATTATTGGATTTGCATCTGGAAATATTTCAAAAATCCCAGCAAATATTTTATTGGTGAAAAATTTAGATATTATAGGTTTATATTGGGGTTCTTATTTCCAAATGAATCCTAAAGTTGCTATTCAAGGTATTGTTGATTTATTCAATTTTTATAATGATGGTTTAATTCATCCATACATTGGAAAAACTTATCATTTAGAACAAACTGCAAATGCGATGAATGATATGTTGGAAAGAAAATCTATTGGGAAATCTGTTATTTATATTGATCAAACTGTCGCAAAATCAAGATTGTAAAAATAGATTATTCTTCCTCTTCATTTTTTTCATCCATTTTCAAAATCTCCAAAATATTACATTCCAAAAGTGACAACAAATTTAATTTTTTTAAAATTCCTTTGATAACTTGAATCCAGTAGTTTTTGGAATTTTCTAGAAATAAATGAACTTTTCTTGAAAAAATGATCCAATCAAAACAAAATGCCGAAAAAAAAAACAGTTAACGGAAGTGACTCAAGTGATGACGAAGAATTTTCAATGGGTGATGAAAATGACCAAGAAGATGATTTTGTTGAAGATGAAATTGAAGAAGAATACGAAGAACCACCAAAATCTTCAAAAAAGAGAAAAGATATGGATTCTGATGATAATGAAGATGAAGAAGAGGAAGAAGAAGAAAAACCAAAAAAGAAAACCAAAACGACAAAGGATGACAAAAAGAAAACTACTACAAAATCAAAATCAACAACCACCAAAAAAGATACTAAAGATAAAAAACCTGCAAAAAAAACAACAAGAGATGTGAAACAAAGTAAAACGAAATATTAAAAACTAACATATTTATTTTAGTTGAAGAACAATTGAATGCTTATTGTGCAAAACATAATCGTCCTCATGCAGTTCAAAGTCTTTTGACTGCTCATAAGAATACATTCACTAAAGCATTTGCAGATAAAGTAAATAGTTAAAATGATTTTTAATTTTCTTTAAAGGCATTGGCTTCTCTTTGTAAAAAAGGAGAATTAACTTTGAAACAAAGTGGAAAAGCAAAAGTCTATTATGTAAACCAAGATAAACTCCAAACCGCATCAAAAGATGAATTGATAGCCATGGACAAAGAATCAAAAGCAAAAACTCTTTCTGTGAAAGAATTAACAGAAGAAGTAAAACACATTCAAAAAGGTAAAAAAAAAATTCTGATTTAATATAATTTCTAAAGAACACAGTTCTCTTATGAATTCACTGACAAATGATCAACTTGATGCTAAAATTATTCAACAAAAAGAAGAAATTGAAAAGAAAAAAATTAAATTGGCTTCTTTACAAACAGGTGATTTGATTTCAGATGAAGATTTAAAAAAAGTTGATGAAGATTTGGAAAAGTTTTTGAAAGAATGGAAGAAGAGAAGAAGATTAGCAAAAGATATTATAGCTCAAATTTCGGAAGGTAGAGATATTAAACCACGTGATTTTATGGATGAATTAGATTTAGAAGATGATCCTGTTGATATTGATACCATTGGAAAATTAGAATAAATTTTCATTGAGCTTCTATTGTGGTTGCACCAATCAGTTTCTTTTTTTCAAGAGTTTTGTGTGGCAATGTCTGACAATGGTATTTATAATAGAATGCTTTTCGCCACATTAGTTGTTGTAATAATGAATATTTACTATATGTATTATACTATGTCTTATAAATTTGAAAATGATTCTCTGGAAAAAACAATGTTCGAAAATCATAAAAAGAGAAAAGAACAATTAGAGCTTGGTTGTTTATATCGGAATTTTAATGAAACAAAACATGGATTATGTCCTTATTCACCTGAAAATTATGCATATTGGCCGAGAATTCCACATTTGTGTATTTTAGCTTCAAACTCTTGTTCAACTGCCTCTCATTTATTTGGTGAGAATAAATTTATCAAAACTTCATGGTCAGATTTTATATTTTTTGATTTTTTTTTCACTAAACATGTGAATTTTAAAAATATCATTGAAATTGAATCTTCCACTGGAATTCAAAGTTTATTTTTGGGAATGATTTCAAAATTGAGAAATGGACAATTTACAGCAATAAACAAGAATGATAATAGATTAGAAACAGTTAAAAGAGGATGGTTGAAATCAATGCATTTGAAAAAAATGACTAAAGACTTTGAAAAATCATCATTATTTTCTGTTAACAATTTGATTGTCATTTTGCATAATTTCGATTGTAAATTATTGACAAAACTGATTCCAAATATCAAATCAAAACACTACTTTATAATTTTACCTAGAAATTCAATGCTATTCAAATGTTTACCTCACAAAAAATTCCAATTAAAATACGAAAAATTTGGAAGTTATTTTGGAAGTTCCTATCAAATTTTAACAAAAAATTGAAATGAATTTTATTCTTTTTTAAACTTTTTTCGATGATCTTCATATGATTTTCCAGTTGGTCTTTCAATCAAATCAACATGCCTTTTATTATTATAAAAAATTTGAATTGAATTTTGAAAGGTTTTGAATTGTTTTAATTCACCATCTTGATCATCAATCATCATTGAATTATCAATATACTCAAATACGTTTTCATATAATTTTGCATAAATTGCAGATTCTTTCCATTTTTCAAAAATTTCGTCATAGATTTTTTTGATTGAACCTACAGCATTTTTAGTAAAAATAAATTTGAAATACTCAAATCATTTGTAAATTTCCAATCTAAATCTTCAAATACACAATCATATAAACATAAATAAAGCTCAGATGCCATTTTATATTGTGGTTTTGCTTGCTGATTTTCTACATCAAGTAATTGTAAAAGTACTTCAGGTTTTTCATATTTCTTTCCAACCATGAATAAAACAGCAGCCATGCAACGTATTTGATGCCATAAAAATGAATATCCAACAACAACAATCTCATAAATGTTTTCATCATTTTCATTGGATTTTTCAATGGAGATATTAAGGATTTTCCGAGTGAAGTTAGTTTCCAAATCTGGTTGAATTTTACAGAAATTCCTAAAATCATGAGTTCCAATGAAATATTTTGCAGCTTTCTTCATTAAATCAACATCTAAATTCTCTTTCACAAAGTAATACTTATACTTTCTGTAAAGACAAGAAAATCGAGCATCAAATCTAGTACTAACTGGACACCAACCTAAAACTCTAATATCATCCGGTAAAACTCCATTTATCATTTTTACATAATCTAATTCTTCCACTTGTTCTTTTTTAATTTTTTCATCATCACTTGGTATCACTCCTACACCTTCTGTCATGTTGGTTCGAACATACAATGCTACAACTTGACCTAATGCAGATACTTTCAAAGTTTAAAATATTTCTTTTTTCGAACCTCCTTTGTCAGTTCTTCCACATCTTGAAAAATTACAACTGGTTCTTCCTTCAATTAATTTTGTCTTTTCTAAGGCTTTGAATAATTCTTCTTCAATAGTTTTTGTTTCATGTGGTTGATACGCTAGTCCACTATAATTCCAACCAATATAGGAAATTTTCAAAGCAATATGTCTTTTTAAATATTTTGTAAAGTCAAATGGTCGATCATTTTTATGTTTTTTTTTATTTTTTTGTAGAGACTTCTGATGTTTGTTTATGAGTGTGATTAATTCTTCTTTGGTAAGTTTGGATGCATCAACATCATCAATGGAGCTCATGAGAAAGTGACCAATGAAAATATAGAGAAGTTCATTCAAATTTTGAAGTATTTTCTTGGTGAAAGATTGATCAAAACTGAAGAATGCTTCAATGCCTGATGAAACTCATTCACATTTCTTTCCAGTAGAATTTATCCGATTTGTATCAAATTAGAAGAAAAAACTATCCAATCAAATGTGATATTCAGAATTTTGGATGATGAAAAAGAAGGCAGTAATTAGAAATATTTGAGTGGAAAAACGACAATTTTTTCTTGAAGTTGAAATGGAAGCTTAATAAACGATTTGATTGGATAATTTTTTCTTTTTGATCGAAGTCAAATAATGCAACATACAGAGAATGGATCTTTGCCCAACGTTAAACTCGAATTGATGCATGAAACAACTTCAAATACATATTTAAGGAATACAAAGTGGAGCACTGAGTTCTTAAGTAACTCCAATCCTTCAAAAAATTGGATATTCAAAACACCACAGTTCAAATATTGCAAAAAGCGGAAAGAATTTTTCTCTGAAGAATTTAATGATGTTTGGTATAAAGCTCCTTACAAATATCACATGATTATGGAGGCTGTAAATATTCCAATTGATTTGAAGGCAAGTTTGGAAGTTGTTTATGAGGACTTTTCAAAAATTGACATTCCAGAAGCTTTATCTTTAATGACTCAATCTTGTTTTAAACAGGGTAAACTTTGTCTAGAACCTTTTCAATTCAATGTTTGCTCTTACAAATTAGGTATGCATTTTTTTAACACAAATTTAACTTTTTGTTAGATGGAAGGAAATTTCGTCTTCAAATAGGTATTTATTCAAATGATGAAGTACATGAGTTGAATTTAGTTTCACCTGCATTCACCATCAAATCAAAAAAACCAATATCGAAACCTGGATCACAAATTTTGAAAAGAAAAAAGAAATTTGATGAAGATATTAATCCAAAAATATCCAAAGAAACATTCCCATCACCTAAAAAACTTCGCCCTGAGAATTTTTTGTTGTTGAATTCACCTTTGATTTTGCCAAAGAAACTTTTACCACTAGCACCTAAACCTGATGAAATTTTCAATATTAAAATGGAATCTCATCCTTCAAATAATGTATTGAGTATTATGAATCATGAAGAAGTCACTCATTCAACAGATCAATATTCAACACAAGAGAAAACTAAATCACCCGAAGATGAAACAAAAAAAGTACCAAAATACATGATGAAACTAATGAGATTTAATGATACATTAGCAACACAACATTTTGAATAACTTCAATTTTTGAATAAAACAAAATCATTGGTGAAAAATTTTATTCATTTCCTTCTTGATTAATTTCTTCAATTTTCACTTTCTCATCTTGTTCAACCTTTTCCTCTGTTTTTTCCTCTTTTTCTTGTTCAATTTCTACTTTTGGTTCTTCAATTTTAACTGCAGTTTCTTTCTCTTTCTCTTCATCAACCTTTTCTTCTTCGACTTTTTTTTCTTCAATTTTCACATCTGGAAGTTCAATATTGATAGAAATGTCTTCTGTTGGTTGTTCTTCAATCACTTTAATATCAAGTGATTCAATATCCTTATGTTCATTTTCATAATGTTCCAAATCTTTTTTAAATTTCTCTGGTTGAATATCATTCATATACAAATACTGTTCAATTTGATGAGGAATTTCTCCCAACACCTCTTCAGCCAATTTTTGAGCATTTCTTTTATATTTATTAAAACTAACAAATTGAACAATATCTCTTGTAACTTTCTTTGCGTCAGAATTGGATAATTTAGTTTCATTCCCATCAAGTTTTATCATCTCAGTAAATTTAGAAGAACCAATTCCAACAATCACAATTGATATTGGATGATTACTTGCATCAATAATCTCGTTAATTGTTTCTGTCATATCTGAAATCAATCCATGTGTCAAAATCAACAAAATGAAATAATTATCATCAGATAATTTTGCATAAGCTCCTGCTTTTTTGATTAATGGACTAAATTTTGAAGAACGAGATGGATTGATTGTTGTTTGTGCAGATTTATAAGCTTTGATGACACCTTCAATTCCTTCAACTTCAGGGTTGTTATTATCACCATTGCAAGCAAACCAATCACATCCTTCAACACCAAATCCATAAACTGGATATCGATGATCAGAATCATATTTATCCAATACAGAACCCACAACTTGAATAGATTCTTCGAAGTCTGTTGTTGATTCTTCAACAGTAGCATCAACTTCTTCAATTGATTTGATGAATCTATTGATACCATAAGAAGATCCTCCAGAGAAGTCAATTGCAACCATTAAAGAAATTTCTAAACCTGATCTCAAGTAATCAAAGAAATCATAGTGTTTGGTCATTTCAATTTCCAATAAACCAGAATTAATGTACTACGTTAAATGTTAGAAAACTATCTCTTTACTGTTTTTGATTTTGAGTATTTGTCTGAATTGACAACTTCAAAAATCTTTCCTTTTGTTGTTAGTTTTAATGTTTGAAGAGTTGCAACTGCAGCTACATCACCAACGTGTGGAGAATATTTCAAATTTTGTACTGATGATTCTACTGTTCCAACGTAACCATGATGACCTGAAGAATTGAAATCATAAATATCAAATTTGATTGGTCTTTTTGGGTCATTTTTTGCTAGAATTTTATAATTCAAAGTAAATGGTTTCCAACGTGGTTTTCTTGAAAAAAAAACAGTTTCTGTTTTGTATATCGGAACAAATGTTTCGTTATCCAAACCCAATCTCGAAACAACAAGAAATGCTATGGCAATATAAAAGAATATTATTTTCTTACGATCTAGTAAACCCATGAAATGGTCGAGGTTTTTTGCAGAAATTTTAAACAAATATTGAGTTGAACTTTCTTCATCTCCTGATCCTATAATTCCCAGAATTCCACAATTCTTGACTTTTTTGGAAGGACTTTCAATTGATTTTTGGAAGTTTCCACCTGGAGAACCAATGATATCAGCCAATGTACAAAATAAACTTCCAATCTCTTCTTGTTCTTCTACATCAATACTTCTTTCAGAATCAATGTTTAAAACAACAAATCTTAAATTTTGCTGCTCTTCAAACTTGAAATCTAACGAAATTTTTTTTTTGAATGTTGGGTTTTTTGTATTTTCACCAATTTCAGTTCTTCCAATTTCCTTCCATAAACCTCTTTCCATAATGAAACAAAGTACCAATGGGTCAGGAATTTTACCAGAAGTAGTTTCTAAAGAGCTAGAAATAATGTGTGAAAAAATTACTTTTTTAATCTTACATGCAATTGAAAGATAAATCAACATTCACTCCAGTATTTTCTGAAGTATTATTAAAGGTATCTTTTAATTCTTCCTTTTGTGTAAATTTTGCACCACCTCCAAAAAATTCATGAATGAAAAATAAAAATGGAAATTTATCTCCGAATGATTTCCAAATGAAAGCAAAACAAATTTCAACAACAATTATCAAAGTACAAAAAACAACTAATATTCCAAAACTTACAAAAACTCCTCCGAATTTATCAAAACCAATCGAAGTTCCAGAAGCAGTTGCAGTACACCCTTGAGACGTTAAATACTTGACAATTAACAAATCGATGGTTCCACTTTCTTTTAATTGTAATACAGCTGTTGACAATTCAGATATATATGTTGCGTTCTCAGGTGCTGCCAGAGCATAATTTGCAGGTCCAAAAACTTCACCATTTTCTTGAATATCACAAGGTGCATTTCCTGCAATAAAACTTACAATTGGAGAATCCATGATAGCAGCACCTATCTTTTTAGAACGAAGAGCAACTAATAAATCATCAAAAGTTGGATAAAGTTTCAAAAATGGTTTGATAACTGAATAGACAGGATTGGTCAATAAAAACAAAGAGACAGCTGAATTTTCAATAGTACCTGTATAAACACCTTTCGTTATATCTCTATATGATGATAATGATGATGTCGCGCTTGATTCTGTTAAAACATTTGTTAAATTAGCAGTATAAGATGCTGTAACAATAATCAAAAATAAATAATATCCTAAAGTCAATATTCTTGTTGCCCATGATCTTCCAGGATTTCCTAATTGTCCAGTCATTCCTAATAAAGTATTTTTTTTAATTTTTTTTTTTATTTACCAATTCCTGAATTCAGAAAAGCATTTGCCAAATTTAATTCTGGATTGTCTATTTTTGATAAACCATAAGGTGATAATAAATCATAAATCCATAATAAAATACCAACTAAAACGATGACTCCGACAACAGATAACCAAACTGTCCATTCAAAAGGTGACAAAAAAGATGTTAAATTAACTTTTTGTTTTTCTTTTAAACTCATTAATCTAAGTCCTATATTTAAATATGGTGATGAAAATGAGACATCTGTTGCTCTTTCAGCAGTGTACGTTAATGGAGCAAAAGTTACATCTGCTCTTTTTGAAACTAACTCACCCATGACTCCATTCCAAGTTCCATTAATTTTTTCGCCAAATTTACCATCAGCGACAGTGTAGGATTCAAAAGTGAAGTTTGCAATTTTTGAAATTTCTTGCATTAACTCAATCGAAAAACCAGTAGTTCCATTGCCAGCAGAAAAGGGCGAAATTTCAACTAAAACGTTCTTCAAAACCACACAGTGGTGGATTTGAAAAAGAAGTAGAAGAGAAAGAAGCAAAAATATTTTCCTCATCTTCTCTATTTTTTACTGGTAACTTCCACTTTATTGGTCAATTGAAACAATATTTGAATGGTCGAAAAAACTCCGTTCCCAAGTTCGTTGATGAAAAATGAAAATTCACCGAAATTAAATAGTTTTATGACTTTCTTCATTTGTCAAATGTTCAACTTCATCAAGTAAATTCTGTTCCTCAACTGAATCAACATTCTTTGAAGGAACTTTTTTTAACATTGGATCCATATTTGTCAATTCAATTGTTATTTCATCTGTGTTTTTCATTTCCAATAATTTCAAATAGCTTTGATTATTTTTACGTTTCAAATGTTTATGATAATGTGTCGGAGGTATTTTATGAATATAAACATATTCTTCAATTTGATTTGGAATGACATGCAAAACATCTTGAGATAATTTTTGAGGACTTTTCTTATATAAGTTAAAATCAAAAAAATGAACAATATCTCTCATTCCTAATTTCTCTTTGTTCTTGAAAACAAATTCTTTTTGATCTAAATCAATCATTTTCTTAAAATTGTTGTTTCCAATTCCAACAATAACAATGGTCAGAGGGTTGACACTGGCTTGAAGAATTTGTGATATAGTTTCATTCATATCATCAATAGATCCTTGGGTAACTATTAAAAGAATGTAATAACTCTTTGAAGTCATTCCTGAATAAATTCCTGCTCTTTGAATGGTTGGAGCAAATTTTGATTTCATTGCAGGTCTTTGTGCTATACTCGCTTTTTTATACACTTTTAAAATTTCATCAACGCCTGAAACTTCAGGAGCTTGATTGTTTCCATTACAAGCAAACCAATCACAATCTTTCACACCAAACCCATAAACAGGGTATTTATGATCAGAATCATAACGATCTAAAATGGACCCAATTACTTTAATTGATTCTTCGAAGTCATCTTTGAAATCAGTATCTTCTTCATCCAAAGGAGAGTGGAATTTATTTTGAGTTGTTCCATTCTTACCATAAGAGAAATCAATTGCAACCATCAGAGAAATTTCCATTCCACTTCGTAAATAATCAAAGAAATCATAATGTTTAGTTGCTGACATCATCAAAATTCCAGAATTTTGATACTTTTTAATGTTAAATTCTCTTTTTATCTTACATTTCCAAATTTCTCTTTTTGGTAACTGTCGATAATTTCTTGAGGAACTTGATTCAAAATTTCTTTTAAATTTGTTTCAAGGGATCCAATAAGAAAATGATTTCCTGATCTATTATAGTCGTAGACATCAATTTTAATTGGTCTTTCTGCATCATTTTCACATAAAATTTTTTGATTCAACATGAATTTCTTCCATTTTGGATGGTTATTCATAAAAATAGGTTCTGATTTATATACAGGGTAAAAAGTGTCTCCATCAAGACCCAGTCTAGAAATCACAATAAAAGCTAGTTCAAGAATTAATTTTGTTTTTTCTAACCATCTGCAACTCTTAAGAATGTTTGAATTTTTGTCGCAGAGATGTCAAACAAATATTGAACAGAATCATCAGCATCTCCTTCAGCATCAATAGTCAATATCCCGCATTCTTTTTTTTCATCTGATGAATGAATCAAAGGCCTTGAATAATTCATTCCTGCAGATCCAATTATATCAGCAATAGAACAATAAAGACTGCCAATTTCAATTTGATTCTCAACATTCATTTCTTCCAAAGGATTTATGTCCAAGACAACAAATCTCAAATCAACTTCATCTTCAAGTCGAAAATGAAGATAAACTTTTTTTTTGAATGTTGGATTTTTGGTAAATCCATGAAGTTCAGTTTTCGCAATTTGAGTCCAAAAACCTCTTTGCATACGAAAAACAATAATCATTGGATTTGGAACATTTCCAGAAATTGTGTCCAAAGATCTATTGTTAATGATATTTTTAATCTTACACACAACTTAATGACAAGTTGATATTTGATCCAACGTGTTGTTCGGGATTATTGAATTTTATTGATTTTGGCTCCTCTGGTATTTGTGTATAGCCACCAAAAAAAATATGAATCTCACGAAGCCATGGAAATTTATCTCCAAATAATTTATAGATAAAATTGAAAATGATTTCAATAATAATGATGCAAGTGCAAAAAATTACCAAAAATCCAAAGCACATAAAAACACCACCAAAAGTTTCAAAACCAATAGAAGCAGTTGAAGTAGTGGAAACACAATCTGTTGGAGATAACCACCTTGAAATCAATTCATCTATTTTTCCATTTTCTTTTAATTTCATTAGTGCTTGGGATATTTGATTTTGATAGATTGAATTATTTGTCATCGCTACTGCATAATTTCCAAAATCAAAATTTTCTTTTAGTTCCTGTGTATCACATGGATATGATTTTGAGTAGTACCCTATTATTGGAGAATCAAAAATTAAATAATCAATTTCTTTCATTCTTAATGCTTTAATCAGTACCTCAAAGGTTTTGTAATACTTTATATTACCTTTGAAATTTTGGAAAATTGATTTTGTCAAATATATCTCTGATGCTGAATTTTGAACTGTTCCAATGATTTTACCAGCTTTAATATCAGAAAATGAAGTTATTTGAGTGGTTGAAGATGGTGTTGTTAAAACATTTGTTAAATTAGCAGTATAAGATGCTGTAACAATAATCAAAAATAAATAATATCCTAAAGTCAATATTCTTGTTGCCCATGATCTTCCAGGATTTCCTAATTGTCCAGTCATTCCTAATAAAGTATTTTTTTTAATTTTTTTTTTTATTTACCAATTCCTGAATTCAGAAAAGCATTTGG